>JAAAKQ030320829.1:0-48368 GCA_010016005.3 Zanna intricata
TGGAATATGTAAAACAAATTGTTGGGGATGTAGGATGTAGGCGGTATACCGAAATGAAACGACTGGCACTAGATAGGTAATCTTGGAGAGCTGCATTAAACCAGTCAAATGACTGAAGAAAAAAAAAATACAAAAAAAAGATTATAAATCTGTATTTCCAATTAAACCAACTAAAAAATTTATTTCCAGTCAAAATAAATAAAATGTTTATTTTAAAATAAACTATATGATTATCGATAGCGAAAGCTTTCACATAATTCAATACGCCTGTTCTTGTGGATTACCAAAGTAGAATACTAGAAGGTGCAGTTTGACCGCAGACTGATGGCACTTATTATACTGCTAATGGCCATAGCGATCGATTTAGTTGCGATCAACATGTCCGATAGATAAACAAGTAGATAATTTTACATGTTACACGATTACATGAAAGGACGACATTTTCTTCAAGGAAAAGCAATTTTGGTTTCAGCAAATATTTAAACCGATCAACATATAATCATTATGCTGCCCCGATCTAAGTAAATTCCCCAAGGATTACAAATAGGAAAGCACCCGTCTTCGTAAATAAGATGTTTTTTCAATCGTCTAACGTTTTCCTAATTATTTCTTACACTTTCGTTCCTTATGCAAATCTAACACTTATTAGGGCTGAGGATTTTGGAACCTGTACAATCTTTTACAATATGACAGAAGAATGCCTTTAATTTGTTCTAAGTCAGTCGAGGCAGTAAGCCCGTTATCTTCATTATTTTTTATATCGAACAATATAATTATCGTGAATACTACAACATCTAGGTTGTACCACAAGATGTCGGTTACACAAACCAGGGAAGTTATTCTTTTAAAAACAGTAGAGTACCTATTTTCGAATGATTCTGGAAGAAGTAAGATTTTTGTTCCGGCACGATTTAAGATGCCTCACTTGAAAAAAAAATCGTTGATTTAAATCAGTCGTTTGTCGCTCAGATCCGTGTAAAACTGTCACGATATAATGCAGAATTTTGGTCGGGAACTGTTTGAAGGAACCTTGAGCTAACCGCTAGACGTAATTTATCTACGTGTATAGTTTGGCCCCCGTTAGGTCCAGAAAAGTACGTTTGCTGGACCTAACTTTATGCTTTTTAGTAAATCTGGCATCACTGCGTTTGAACCGAATCGATAGCTTACACCGTTATTGCGTAATAATAATTACAAAACTTTTATCTTGACGGCCATTTTGAGGTGAACCTGATGGCTTATCGCGACCATTCGTGTATTTTTGTAATCATCTAACGATGCTAAATCCGAAATCAAAATCCGAGACAAAAATGTACGTGTTCACACACATCCATACTGAATTCAATAACGAACTATTCGTTTATTGAAAATATTGTATTTTACACTTTCATATTACAAAAAATACTACATTTTGGAAAAATAAAAACCGATTGGAGGCAATCTTTAATCTTGATTCTAGTGCAAAGGGCTTTTATCTGTGGTACAAATTTCGTCGATTTCAAACTCAAATCCCAATACTTTACGGTATCAGGAAGATTTCTTTATAAACATAATTTTTCATTCTGAAATCTCTTACCAGCGAATAATAGTCGCAACATTAGTCAACTAGTAACGGTTGTGATAGTAATTAGTGCCTAATGGCTAGAGTTCTATCGCGTAAAACCGGACGCATACAAAAAATATGTATCTGCATAAATATACAATACAATCAAGACTACAATCAAAATACCTGGTATACGCAATAAGGTTAATGTTAAACATAAAAAAAGGAAATAAAATAAATATTTTTGGTTTTTTTTTTTATTTATTTGACAAAAAAACAGTGATACCAACATGTCAACCGATAAAAATAAACCGAGAAACAAAAAGTGATTGACGTAAAAATCAGTAGTCACCTTTAACAGTAATACCCGACACGATTTTTTAAAACATTCTTAGTGTTTTACACCACTGATAGTGGATTCGATTACAATTACGAGTGATATTAAATACAAATTTATTTCTTAAAAAGGATGTAATTTTTTTTTAACTTAAAACGTGGTTTTACAAATCGTGAAATCATAAATAGACTGGTTTTAAATTACTGTTTTCTTTTATATTTACTTATGTACGGCTATTAAAAAATACACAAAAAATAATTTTATTATTATTTTTTTAATATAAATCATGGTTTCATAAAAACCGAGTATTGTACTTAGTAAATTGTTGACTGAAATCTACAAAGCAACATATAACCGTATTGTACGTACAATAATAAATTTGGACAGAAAATCTTCAGAAATCAATTTTTAGTTATCGGAGATGAAACAGTCGATATAACGTAACAGTGTAGAAAATAAATGAAATAAAACAACAAAAAAATAAACATAATTCATACGGCAGCGTAGTATTTCTTTTATTTTAAATGTAATGGAAATAAATACGTACATACAAGAAGGATTTTAAAAATACTTTAGTAAAAATCATCCGCACAACAGTCGTCGATCTTTACTTAAAAGTCATGTCAACTCGTCGATTGAAAAAGTAAATAAAATACAGCAATTTATCACAAAAAAAAGGAACCATACGATTTCTGAGAGCAGGTGGTGATCTATCAGTTACTAAACGATTAATTAAAATTTTTATTTTTTTAACTTGATGTACCTTGTCATTCGTTAGAATACACAAGGATAGTTTTTATTTTATTTACGGAAAAACAATATTCTCCAAAACAGAATAAGCTGTTTCTCGTTATTTTCTATAACGAACAGAAATATACCGCGGAGAATTAATACACCCGTAATAGCGCTCTCCATATTTATATACGATAAAAGAAATCGTACAGAAGAGCTCTCTTAGCCCCTTTCGATCCGACTCGAACAACAGTTAAACTACCCGAGGTTCTTCTAAGCCCGGCAACCTGACGGAAGATTTGGGTAATAGATCCCGTCGGAAAACCGGATCGGTAACAAATTCGTGTAGGGAGTTGGGGATGACTTTGTATTATCCTCAAAATCTGATACTTTAATCTATCATAGACATCTCGAGGAATAGTGACTCCATCGCTGGTCTCCTAAAACTGGGTCGTAAAGTGAGGTACGGAGAAGACTAAAACTCTATTCAATCTGTTCGGTAAGGGGATGTAACCACCCTCAGAAACCAGATGCAGTTAAATGTTAATAAAAATTCAGCCAAGAAAAGGAATAATAGGAATAAGGACTGGAAACGGTCATGAGAACGTGAAATGTATCTTAAACAATGGAATGATGGTAATAGTAGAGAAGTAGAAAATAACCTAGGGATCAGACACGTTTAAGACGTATGACGGAATGGGAGAAGCACGCCGGGAAGATAGGAAATAAAGTACAGTTTATCGATGCCTGGACCGTAAAAGGCAGAAGGGATTTACTCTTACATCACAATCGTACGATAAACTGAGATAAATACCGCAAGGTATTGCCTCTATCCATCCGAGATAATTTACCCGGTTTGGGAATACCCGATATGGATTTTATTTTTTAATTTTGTTTATCACTCTTTACAGATTTCACGCCGTAATTCATTTTAAATTTACTGGACATTATGAACGTATTCGTATTAATACACTTTTATATAATGAAAATTAATTTCATTAATAAATTCACGATTATTTCGGCCAACCACATGTATAACATTTATAATTTTTACAATTAATAGTGTTTTCTATCGGTACGCGATAAATGGGTCTTAATAATTATGTATCGTACAGAATCTCACCTCAAGATAACTACTTTTATTTATTTTGCTTCTAATTTCTTTTATATTTTTTAATCAATGAACATCAACAGTTTAGATTTATACTAACCATCCGACCGTTTCCTATTCTTTTACTTCTATTACTTATACGATTAATTTACTTCGGGTCGATATTCTATTTAAACTACAATTATGATACGCATAGATTTGGCGAGGAGATTTACACAGTAAAATATTGTACGAATTATTATTTAATTACTGTTACCTCCGTAACAATTCAAATCAGGTAAGAAGAATTAATCGTCTCCCCCTCCTTACCAGTGTTATTATAAGTATAATGAAGGTTTAAAATCTGAAAAGTGAAAAATAAATCTACAAAGAAACAGAAAAACTTTAGGATTTAATGCGAAAAAGAAGATAGAGATTTTACGAGCATTTATACAGAATGAATAAAGATAGATTGAGAAAACAAATATTTGAGTTTTACGAAAACAGAACGGCAAAGTTTACAAAAATAGAAAAAGATTTAAAGACACAAACATCTCTAAAGATCTCATTAAAAAACTTGTTAAATTTAGAAAATTAATTTACAAGAATTTAATTTTTCAGAGAGAAATGAGAAAAGTGCACACCTGAATAGATTGAAGGAAGAAAGAAGACAACAACTGTGAGAAAGACTAAAGACCTTTTGGGAGATGAAGAAGAAATCCAAGCTCTGTAAACGCGTACCTTAATGGTCAGAAAGAAAAACTAGCGCAGTTTTGCACTAGACGATCGACTTTTCCCTTTCACAGTCAAAAAGTCACTGATTTTCAGAGTACAACCCATTACATAAGTCTAATTAACCGGTAGACAAACATTTAGTTTCAACTCGCTCACCGCTGACTCACGCATAAGTGCTGATGAAAAATACACCGCTTCTCAGTTAACATAACCTCTAACTTTTTTCGGCTGAATAACTCAAGAACGATTCGACCGATCTTCATCGAATTTTCACATGCAAAATTTCAGGTACGCTACTACAGAATATAAATCTATTTCAATGAAATTAATCGAGTAGTTTTGGAAATTTTCTAGCCACAAAACTTTATACATAGAAATATATATTTTTATACCGGATGGCCCAAAAGTGACTCGACCATTTTAAAATATACAAGTTTTCTGATAGGTCTTAATTTTGTGTATTTTTTTTTTAAATTAGTTATATGTGATCCATGGAAAATAGTAATGGAAAATTCACGTCAGAGTAACGAGTAAAAAGTAATATAATTTTTTCTACAAATTATTGATCAATCAAGCTAACGTAAAGGGCTTTCGTCCGTCATTTTTTAGGTTATACAACCACCTTTTAACCAAGGCAAACCCGACTTATCCATCGGTTCGAATAACATAGGGAGATGCGAGTGATTTACCGCTTCCTGAAAGGCCACGTTCTATCAGTTCTTAGACAACATTCATCGTGTAAGACAAAGCATTAATGAAGACTCTTCAACATATACCCAAAGGAGGTCAAGCCACTGGACATATCCCTAAACAATTACAAAGGATTCAAAAGAAATTACAGTTATTTCCCTATAAAGTATAGTAAGTGCAGCGACTGAAGCCACCATATTATCAGGCAAGATTAGCATGTAACTCCTCGCATTCAAGGATTTGCAACTCGAGATTATTACATTCACAATCTTATTACGGACGACGAGACCCGTTTCCGTTTAAAGGGTTGTCAATAAAAAAAATATGCGATTTTGGGATATAGAAATACCAAGAATCATTTAACGTGAACTGCAATCTGTAAAAGTAACGGTTTGGTGCGCTTTAAATACGGAAAATATTCTCGATTCTTACTTACTTGAAGATGAGGCGCAAAAAGCTTTAACCGTCACTGGGGAAAGGTATCGAAACTTTCTGGAATATGAAATGTTGATAACCAGATCTAACAGCTCCAGACCTTTTCCTGAGGGGATATCCGAAAGACAGTGTATACCGCAACAAACCTCGGACTATTTAGCAATAGAAAGCAAACATCTGTGAAGAGATTAATCGAAGCCAAGAAAAATTAAAAGAGGTGATGGAATACGTTTTAGGGAACGTCCTTCAATATAAAGAACAAAATGGTGACCTTTTGAAGGGATAATCTGTAAGACTAAATAAACATAACTTCCAAGAACCGCGGTTATTGTTTATTAAAAAATAAAATTTAATTTACCTACACTATTATATAAAGAGGAACGGTTTTTGTTTATTCGGGATAAACGAAAAAACTACTCCATCAATCGTAACCAAACTTTTACCCACGTTTCTTGTCATAAAGAAGAGTTTTAGATATATTTCATCTCTAAATTAAATATATATATATATATATATATATATATATTTCATCTCGAAAAAAAAAAAATATATATATGCAGTAGTGGAGATTTGCCGGTTGAAGCACAAATTTTAACGAAGTGAGTTAATGAAATGTAAACTGTGAGTCTCTATCACTGTCTGAGTTGGGTTAGAAGTAAACGATTCGAATCAATCTAATGAATAATATTACAAAAATAATAGAATTAAATTTATATTAAATGACGTACGATTAATCCAGCTCTACTAAATGGCATTTGTATGTGTATATGTGCGCGTATCCCTTATCTTAGCAACGAAATGTACCGATCACTAATGGAAAATCCCGAATCGTCAGCACGTCTCGTGGTAGTCACATATATACTTGTTATATTATAGTATATATATTAGACTTATATATACGTCTTATATATGTAAGACGTATTCTATGTATGATAGAATCATACAGATATATGGACCGATATATATATATATATGGACGTTTTGGGAACATTTACTACTTTTTAATCGGATCCTAATGTCGAACGAAAATCTCAAATATATCAAAAAACGGTCGGTCCTAGCGCTCTGAAATATTGTTACGACCCCCCCATAACAATGTCTCATCCGCTCCCAGTGGTACACATTAGATGATAATAATTTCAAGTATCCCCGGGGCGCCGTTTGGAAACTGGTAAAGAGGTGCGTAATATTTCAGCAATCGCTCGTCTGAATTTCACGATTGAAACGGCGTATGTATCAGCCGGTCGAGCGCTAACTGTTTAAAGCATCGGGTACACTCTTGATCGACGGATCATGGTTATCCGGAAACTAAATTGTTTAGCCCTATGTTTTGATTACTCTCAACCACCGTAAAACGTACCGATCCAATCTTTTGCTAAGTACTCTCAAACCTGTGCGCTAGCGCAGCTGTAAAGTATAAATTTAAGAAGACTAAAAGCACAAGATAAAATAAAAAATGTTTAAGTTTTAAAAACCACTCTTATTACATGCACTAAAAAGTAGAAAACAAAACATATGTAAAAAAAAAATTTAAGACCACTCTTAAATCAATCGCTATAAAATGTAAAAATAATTTTAGGAAGGAATATCAGAATGGATCAAAGCTTCAAACTGAAAGTTTGTTGTTTTTGCCAATTTTTCTTATGCGTGACGAATGGGCCTAAAGAATGAGGTGCCTAAAGGCACCTCATTCTTTAGGGATTCATTAAAGGCCTAAAGGGTGAGGTAACACCCATAAGAAAAAGTTGGCAAAAACATCACATTTTTAATTTGGAGCTATGACTTTCACCATATCCAAGAATTATATCACCATCAAAACTTTTTGTCATATCCATAATGATAAAAATCATAAAATTATTTTTTACCTTTTAGTGCGTTTAATTTAAAATCGGTGTTTCAAAAGATTTTTTTCATATTTTTTATTTATTTTTGCGATTGTTTTTCTTCAAAAAAACTTCATAACAGAATGATCTATAACCAAAAAGTAGAGAACGGAATGAACCGATCACTATCGGAAAATCCCGATTCGTTAGTATCAATTTCTAGAGTTAAATTTCTAATTTAACTTTCGTTAAATCAATTTTTTTTTAAATTCGTTAACATTAAAAAAATATATATTTTTACACAAGAGGTAATCAATTTTGGACATTTAATAATCCCACTCCGAGACGCCGCCATCCAAGGCAACCCGCTCGGAGGCTCTAGCTGGGGAAGCGTGTCTTAGACACCCCTGCAGCTAGTATCAAATAAATTTAAAAAAATTCTGTTTAACAATAACGGGCCTGCCGTGGGAACGGCGTGTGAGGCTAGAGCGGTGAGGTATGCAAGCACCTCGCGGGGCTAGACTAATCATCACTATCAACCGATAAACAATAGGACGTCCCTAGGGCGCTGTTTTGGGAGGTGCAATGGGGTGATCTTATATCTCTGCAAACAGTTGTCTGATTTTTTAAATTCAAACGGGGTATTTGTTAATACGTTGAAGGCTAACTTTTGCTTGCAATAGGTGTCCTCTCAGACTAACAGATCACGGTTACTCAGAAATGTTATCTAAAAATGAAAAATGATTTATTAAATCGTGCAAATAATAAATAATCCGTTATGATGCGGCATTTCTCAATCGGGCCGCTAGGTGGCGAATCGCTAAATTCTCATGCTCCTTTCTTATAGCAAGCCGTTTCCAAGATATTTTTCAATAGAGACCTATTGAAATAGAGACTTATTGAAATCGAAGACAACATATTGTGAGCGATTCATAATCAATGCAAAGCAAAAACTACTGAAGATAAATTGATGAAAATTTGTACACATTTTCTTCTTACTGCACACTAAGAAAGGATTTTTTTGAAATTCCGAGTTTAAAAGGGTAAAATGGAGTAACAATGACATTTACTATTTTTTTAATATCTCGGTAAGAAATTAAGATATCAACTTGATTTATTTGTATGAGTAATTTTCTTACGAATATCTAAAAATCGATTTCTAGATTTTTTGAAATTCTGAGTTGCAAGGGTTAAAATGAATTTTTTAATTTCTTGGTAACAATTGATGAGATCAATCTGATTTTTGTTGAGTGTAATCTTCAGGTGAATAAACCGGACCTTGAAAAGAAAAGTAAAAAAACTTTTCAACAAAAAATTGTAGATTTTTCCAATTCCAGCAGATTTGGGTTTTCAAATACTCTTCAATAAATATTTAAAAACAATTTTCCGTTTTTTTTTTTAAATTCGGATATTCTTTAAGTAGTGCGAAGGTATACGCGGCGCTGTTCTCAACCAACACAGCCACTGCCACCGTTAATGTATGGGTGACTGGCTTACTTATCACCGGTTACTTGACTATAAAACAAATAAAAAAATTGACCTCTACGGGAAACGCAAGTAACCACTTTGTAGCGCAAGCGACGCTTTAGCAGGGAGCTAGTAACAAATAAAAATCGTCATTATATTTTAAAAGTGGTCCGGTGATTTTTGGGCCGCCAATATAAATATAAATTATATTTTAAGAGAATAGTATTTTTGTAATTCTCACTCCTCAAAATGTAAAGAAAATTTTCATTTTCACCCTTCTTCCCGCGACAACTATGCCACCGAAAGCTACCGTACTTTTCTTCATAAAGCCAGTAAAAGAAATGCAAATTAAAGAATTGGAATTACTTTGCACTGGTGTTTACGTTTTTATGTAGTACAGAAAATGTCGGTTAACAAAAAAACGACTTTTGTAAATTGCTTTTTAACCTTTAAAATTTCTTCGCAAATGCATCTAAAGAAACAATAATATTTAACTTTTAATCATATCCTTATTAAGCTGATTTTTTAATTTAACGTATTCCTATAACAGCTACCGAAAAAGCCGCAGTAAATAATTAATAACGAAGACTGCGAATCAAACATACTGACAAAGCTCAATTTAACACAACTAATAACGAGATACAGTAATTTAAATTTATAAGAAAAATAAAACGATACTTTTCAACATTGCATTATCTTCAATTAAATCATCAATCAAATCTTTGTTTTAATTTATTTTTAGAAGGATCACCCTAACTTTATCTAAAAAAAGTAATCTAATCTAGTGTCTGTGCTATAATATAGAAGATTAGAAGGTGCGGGATAACCTTGGAATTTTTGAAATGCCAACAACCAATACCAACCTAACAACAATCAAATGTAATGATTACTGTACATTAAATATACGTACGATATAGTCATTCATCCAGGCAGAAAACTATTTCTCCTCTCTCTCTCTCTCACCCTCTCTCTCTCTCTCTCTCTCTCTCTCTCTCTCTCTCTCTCTCTCTCTCTCCCTCTATCTATCTATCTACCTCCATCTACGTCCTCGTGAGTGTATGTATATGTGCGCGCGCGAGGGTATTTTGTCTGATGTTATGTCCTATGTGGGTGTTTAATTTTATGGGTTTGTCTATGCTGCGTCTCGTCGATAGACAACACCGGCGCACAATCTTATTCAGTACTAACAAATCAACGATAGTTTTTCTTTTTAAGAAACCTAAACGACCGTTGATTTATGATTATTTTTTCTTTTATTTTCCTTTTTTATTCGCATCATTTATTCGTCTAATAATTCCATTTTATTATTTTAAAATTCATAATTTTTTATTTTATAAACCCACACGCAACGATGAAAAAGAAAATTGTTAAAAACCGATTAATATAGTAACCGTAATATATTCTGATAATTTTTTTTAATACGCAGATGACATTCATTATTATTACTATTTATCAAATCAACCGCTAAGGAGCTATAAATTTAAACAAACAGAATAACTTCCGAACACACCTTTTAAATTCCTTTCTCAAAACATTTACATAATTACAAAAAAAATCTTTGTCACTTAAAAAGTTGATGGTGATTTATTAAACCGTTTTAAAATAATGTGAAATTAATATACAAGTTAGCCTCAAGTTAGACGAGTTTCTACCGTGAATATTCGGATTAGCTGAAACCCACGTGAAATTAAATGCCGGGACGATCGAATCGCTTCATACATGTAATTTGTAGATTTTATTCAGAAAACACAGCAGAGAGTCAATTTCTAAGCTAAATATAGCTAGTAGAATGCAACAAATAAACATTTTTTTTATTTCACTTTAGTTTTCTAAATACATTATATTAAACGTATCTTGAATTTTTCATTGCTTAACGAATACTTTTGTTTAATTCACTCGCTAATAATGAAGTACAATAAAAAATTAAGTACAATCGTTTAAGACCGGGAGTGAAACTGTCGGTTGAACTGATTTTTAAAGGTTATGAGACAACTCCGTTACGTATTGATATGTGACAACAGCCGAACAAGGTTTGGAGAAAAACAGATATTAAGATTTTATTAATGTATAAATACAACAAAAAGAAAAAAATATTCAAATATAAACCGTACAAAAATAATATAAATAAAAAAACCACAGCTCTATAATAAGATGATATAATAATCACTGAAAATACTTATAAGGAATACAGTACAGATCTGCTGCAGAATTAAGCAAAAAGTTTATTAAGTAATTTTGTTTTTAGTTTTTGTTTCAATATTATACCAAAATTTGAATGTTTTGAGAACAATTCTGTGTAAACCACAGTTTGTCGGGTGGACAGAGTATGCCGTCTATAAGGCCATATGAGGGAGAGGATAAACAAACCGTATGACTACCTAATACAGTATAATACATGTATGGTTTAATATACCTATCGTAGACTGGACTATTTCTAACTTTTTTTTTTTACCTCCGGGATCACCGTTAGCTATTTCATCAGAGGATAGAAATGAATGATTTGTAGCTTTGTGAAAATGCCATGCCTGACCGGGATTCGAACCCGGGATCTCCGGATGAAAGGCCGGGACGCTACCACTCGCGCCATGGAGGCCGACAGGAATATTTCTAAGTTGGATATTTCCACATGTCACACAATTTTGGGAATAAATAGGGATCTTCCTAAGAGAAGACTAAGCTATTCTCCATCATCCCACTCTGTTCGAGCTACCTTTTACCTCAACTGTATCCTACATCCTGAGTATCGTTTTTTTCGATATTATATCTGTGTTCCTCTATAGTTTTATTTTCTGAACGACCCTGTCATCAACAGATTAATTAAATCTGGATCTCTTAATGTTTTGATATACGAACCCGTTAGCCAATAGGTCTCTATAAGATTCTATCACAAATTTCTCTCCTTTCCCGTACCCAAATAACAGTAAACAACTAATAACGAAGTCTGGGAATCAAACATACCGACGAAGCTCAATTTAACACAAATACGATTAACGAAATACTGTAATTTAAAATAATTTTTAAAAAAACTTCTGTAATATCATATTCCAAAGGTTCTTTTCTGTTTTGATTTTTCTTATTTTAATATTTTCGTTTTTACTTCCATAAATCGTTACACTCTACACAAACACCTCCAAGAGAGTTCTTTCTAATTATTATAACTGTATTTTATAGTAACAGATGTCTTTGCGCGTGAAAGCTCAGTTTGCTTGTTCCGATCAGCTTTTGATATCTGTGTTACTTGTCCATCTTTGTTTTAACTTCGTCTATCTTTTGTAACCGAGGGCGACATGAGAACCATTATCTTGCCGTACGTGAACTGTTTCGAGTCAGTCTGTAAGTTACCCCTCTATCGCAGTAATTCTCTGACAAACTACTAGTTTTCTTTTGAAGAAAACTGGTATTCCAGTTTCCTTCTCCCAGAGTTGTTTTACAGATTTGATCGGGGATATTCATTTGGAATTTTAGGTGTGTCTTTCTATGATTCGTGCTACGAATACAGTTAGCTACTTTATAACTCGGTCGGATTAACGTAGGGGCATCTCTACCTAGTGACTTATCCAGGAACGGTTTTTTAACTGGTGACATTGAAAACCCCGGAAGTAAGGATAAGTTGCTTACCTGTAAAGATGGAATCCCGTACTGCGTACCCAAACAGCTCCACGGTTAGCGACCCTAACTTCACAGGCACTTTCTGCATTTTTAAAACGGTTTAAAAAAATTGAAATATATTTCTTCCACGCCAGTAAAATATTACAAGAGGAACTTCTGAAGAGAAAAGTATTAATATATGTCGAGTTACTAAACGTTTCACGAATCAATATTAAATTTATACCCTTTTTTCAATCGTGTAGTTTTCTTATTACTCCACAGATTGCATTCTGAAACATTTTCAACGAACGAACATTTCGTTATTGAATTCAATATGTTTGCGAATACTTATTGATTTTGATTTTAATTTCGGATTCGATTAAATCAGGTTCTCCTCAAAACGCCCGCCAAGATTAAAATTTTTTAATAATCATTACGCAATAACGGTGTAGAGTATCAAGTCGGTTCATACGCACCGATATATAACATTTACTAAAACGCATGAAATATATAAATATCAATTTTGTAAATCAAGTTAAGGCCAAAAACGGCGGTAAAATTGTAATAATTGAAAAAATAAAATATGCCATAAAATAAATTATATCAATTTAGCTCATGTAGCACTCCGTAGAGATTTTCATTAGAAAAATGTATGATACTGAAAAGGAACCGGCATTATGTAAGATTAAAAATTACGATTAACATAACGTGTGTGAAATCATACAATAATACTGAAGTATATTATATAAACATGTATAAGTGTCAGAAAATAATTAATCTACAGAACGCTAATAATGATAGACTTTTCATTGATGACTACTTTTTTTCTTTTTTTAGCTCTTTTTGTTTGTTTGTAAGCTTAAAACTTATTAACTCGCTGATCCAACCAGGAAATCTCCATTAATTACAAATCTATAATGTGTAGTATTTAACCCGACGCATTTGTTCAACACATAAGGCAAAGCTATCCGACTTAAAATTACAAAGATATCAAAAAGCAACAAAAATAATGTAAATAATCTAAAAATAAATAACAAATAAGTTAAAATTAGATTTTTGATTTTAATCCGCTTATAACATCTGATTAACACAATCAAAATTCATTATCTTTAAAAATTAAATTTAACAATTAAAAATAGATAAAGTATTAAATGTAGTCGCAGTCGAAATACAGCTTAACAAAATGTAATATACTACAGATTCAATTCTAAGAAATCATTGACTTTAAGGGATTAACGGGAAGATTAATCTCGACTATAAATCAGTTTGTTTTACGTCAATTTTTTAAAATAAGTTTTGTTTTTAATATTTAATAGCTGCTTAATTTCAAATGTTTTAAGAGTTTATAAACTTTCTTGATCTACAAATAAAACATCTAGAATGTTAATTTTTACAATAAAATTAAAAAAAGTATTTTTTTAAAATGGAATTAAAAATAAGTGTAAAATCCAATTCGGTTTAATCACTTATCCGTTGTGATGTAGTGTAATGTGGATATAAAAATAAGTAGAAAAAATTTGACAAAAAAGTTTTAGTACACTCCCGGCATCTGTTATTTCCACTTATATAGTGGAAAATAATGATATAGGAAAACATTTACCTAAGATTTCTTTTTTTGTGGTAGTGGTAATCTATGATGAAGTTTCATTGTAAAATTACCATTACTTCTTTAAATAAACAAAATACGAATTTAAAAAAAAATCGTTTTTCCTTTTACATTTTTTTCTGCTCCCTTCAAAGAACATTTTTGATTTTTCTACGTTAACTTTGTTTGATGGAAGAAATTTAAAAAAATTTACAACGAACGAAAAGTACTTGAATATATGTTTTAACTAAAGGTACTTAATATTATTAATGTACTTTTAAATAATTTTTTCCGATTTTCGGGGACGGGGAAATTTTGAAGCAACCTTTTATAAAACGGGAAAATAAGTACACGTGTATTGAACTAAAAAAAACTCTTACCACAATTTTTGACCGATTACCATGCTACTTTCCTTCTTGCAGTTCTAGAGCTATGATACCAGCGAAGTAAAAATTCACTTGTAACGAGTAAAATAACACGTTACCACATAAAGGTAATACGGAAGTGTATAAGTAGTTCAACAAAGATAAAACAATAAGGAACCGTAGTTCCCGAACACATTTTATAAGGATTTATTAATTTTACGTAGAGAATTTATTTTTTAATTTGGTCTTAATGTCTGTATTAAAAAACCTACTTTGAAAATTATTTAATTTAGAATAAATTTGGGAAAAAAGGCAATCAAACAGTAAACGCTTTGCAAGCGTAATTAAACTGTATTTTCTGTAAAAACATAATAACATTTATACTAGAGACAATACTAAGAGAATATTCAAACAATTATTGTTTTTTTTATTTAAAATATAACTTCCAACTAATGTTAACTATTGACTTTTTCCTTAAATGTATTTGCTCCGAAATGAATATATTATAAGATTTTTGGCAAAACAACTTAATTTTATGTATACGTATATATATATTGAAAAATTTTAATTTTTCGGTAATTTTTTTACGAATTACAGAAGACTCTAAAAAAAGGCAAGATAATAGAAAAATACACGATAATAGAATTAATATTTTTCTTTAATTCCATAAATTTAACTTAATAAATTGGTACAAGTTGCATATGAGGGAAAAAGAGAGGGATATATATACTTTTAATGCCGTAATTAAAAAATTCACTGTCCGGACTCATATTTGTATGAATTTTTTTCATTAATTTAAAGGCAGATATGGGGCTGTAAAGTTTAGGAGAAACCCTCCTAGAATATTCGTATGTATGGTGATATATATATATATATATATATATATATATAAATAATTTCTTTTTAACCTTTTTTTTAACCAGACAACTTCAGAGCGAAAGTACCAGGTTTAGATATTTGTTTATTTGTAATTCTTTAATTCCAGTAGACAGTAATCAATTTTCATAAAATAGCCATCAAACAATCTGCGAGCGAATAATTTTGGATATATAAGGATTTAGATTAAAAAAAATAAGAAAAAGACACAAAACGAATTTTAATATTGAAAATTTATTAATTTTTTTTGTGAAAAAAGTTCAAAACTAAAAAATTTAATTCATCGAGAGGATTTAAATCGGTGGATCGTAAGAAAAAAAATCTTTTTAATTATAAATTCGTAAATCAATATTTACGAATAAATAATATTACGATTTGAAATAAATAAAATAAGATACGCTTATACGCGCGCCCGTGTGTATGTGTGCGTGAGTGCGCGTGCTTGTGTGTGTGTGTGTGTGTTGTGTGTGTGCAGACAAAATCTGAATTTTCAAAACCTTCCAAAAGATTTTGCTTTTGAAATCCCAGTGTTAAGTTCTGAGAGACAACCGTTTTGAGAGAAACAATTGTTTTCATATTATTTAATTGCTGGATTTATGAAAAAAAAAATCAAGGCGACAAAAATTAATTATAACAAATAAAATTTATCCATTAAAGGAGTACATACCCATTAATAAACGAGAATTGGTACCCGGTGAAACACAGAATAATCTAATTATATTACTTTTAAAAAAGAGGAAAAAAACCAAAAGTTTTTTCGACAGATGAAGGAGCCTATCCTCCGCAAAAAAGTAAAAGAAAACTTTCAAGATTCTACCGAAATTAATCCTGAGCTATTAAAAATAAAATTAGAAAAAACAACGAAAAAAGCATAGCTTTCATATATATATATATATATATATATATATATATAAATTTTTAATAGAACTTCTTTTACATCAAGGCGGAGTCGATCCGCTATCAAACATTCGAATGAAGTCACAGCATATTAAAAATTTTAATAGTGTAAAATTTGTAAAACAAAAAATAGTGATAACGGGCTTCAATTAAAGTTACTGAGATTTCGTTTCAAATTAGCATAGAACTTAAGGGAAATTACGAAACGATATGATTTTCAATTATCGCGTCGCCCGATTTTTTATAAATCAAACATTTTCAACATTTACAAAAAAAAAGATCTTTAATTTATTCGGTGACCAAAATAACAAAAAAAAAAAATGATTCTATAAAACACATTTTAAAAAACGTATACTTAAATCAAAATCTTATTTAAAATACTCTACCAAAAAAAAAAAAGTTTTATTTTACAGTGTTTAAAAGCTTTAAATTTTCAACTCGCAACCGAACAGTACGATTTCTGTGTGTACGTATAAGAGATTTGGATATTTGCCAAGTACACATAAATTCTTAGGGACGTACGTGAATATAAGTATCTAAACAGGGAAGGCATCTTAAAAACTATCGCGTAATTATTTTTATACCTTTCTCCTTATCAAACGATACGAATATTCCGATAAAACAAGTATTATGGACCGTTTCTTTTTTTAAATGAATACAACCTAACGGATAAAATAAACAATAAGTATTATAATAATAAAGATGTTATTTAAGTAAACTAAAAGAAACAAAACTGTAAGAAACAATATTAATAATAACAATAATTTATACATAACAACCTATAATATTACGGCGTAAAACATATATTTTACATACATTATATTTCGTACTTGCCGATAGCAGAAATAACTAAATACGTATTGTTATCGGTAAGTGTCCGCTTTACAAAATAATTAATAAAATTATAGTATTTATTACGATTAAAAAAGCAAAGTACTGCACGACTATTCCGGCTACGCCAGTCACGTCGGATTACAAAAATAAGATTTAAGCATAAAAATTCTCAAATCTCGAATAAAAGAACTTTTAATTTTAGGGCTTCCTTACTCTGCGGGGAAAATTTACGAAAACAATTTCCTTATAAAGAAAAAAAAACGAATTTAAAACAGAACCGTTTAAAAATATCGAATAACTTTTATGAAAATGTTGAAAAAAATTGCTTCTCGTTTCAGGTTTGTAATAAAATACAGGTGTCAAAGCTACTTTAATTTTAATAGCTCTTTAAGTAATGAAGAAAACTGCAAAAATCATAAAAAAACAGGATATATATTTTTTAGAGGTATTAAATTATAAGAAACTTTTTCTAATAAAAATATTCGAAAATAGATTAAGCTTAACGAGTTCGCATAAGTAAAGTTTTCTCTAAATCTAATACCTTCTTCGATAAGGTTAAAATAAGAGAAAGAAAATAAAAAAAAAAATCTTTTCTACGGTTTAGGTTCAATCGGTTTTTTCGCGATATCCATCCTCTCCCTTAACGAATTAAAAAAAAAAAAAATGAATACGATCCATGAAATACAGAAATATCTGAGCCAACTAAGAGAAAACCGGTTCGGACGATCCTGAGATATAAGGCCAAAAGCAGTGCGCCACACACATACATACGTTTTATTGGTCTAGGTGAACTAGCCGGACTCTAAAACAAAAAAATTTTTAAAAAACTTGTTTTTCAATTTTTGAAACGATCATCATCGCCGAGAAAGTAAAATTTAATTTTTTTTTTAATGAAGCGGTATTTTTGCAGAATAATTAATATGTATTCGTATAATAATCAAAAAATGCATCTATCTATATTTTTACTTCCTTGAACGAAGTAAAAGAAAGTATTGTGATCGCGAAAAATTTCGGTCTTCAGATTTCAATGGAAATATCCATTTTGACTAGTTTCGGTGTGACATCTGTACGTACGTACGTACGTATGTATCTTCCATAACTCAAAAACCATTAGCCGTAGGATGTTGAAATTTTGTATTTAGTTCTGTTGTATCATTTAGTTGTGCACCTCCCTTTTTGATTACGATCGACTGAACCAAAAGTGTTCAAAAAAGCCTAAAATCAAATAAAATTTGCATTTTGGACTTTTTCTTAACTACAGTAATAAGCACAGTACTCATTGAGAGCTTTTCAACGATAAATCGTAAATGGTACTTATTTTCATTGGTTCCAGAGTTATAGCCAAATGAAATTTTAATTAATGAAATATTTGCATCTTACAAGGATACACGTCGATTCGAATCAGATTTCACCTCCTTTTTTTAATTTTAATATAACAATTTATAAATAATTATTAACTTCTGATTATAATTTTTTTTTACGATAAACAATAATTAAATAACAACAAAACCGTTATTAATGAAATAAAATTTTATGTATATACACATTAAAAAAAAAAAATTACATCCCAACCCCCGTAGGGGAAGACACCCACCTTGTGACGGTCCGTTCGCCACACCACCCCTACCGTTCCTAGTCCTGATGGGCTTTACCGGGAGTCGTCTTATTGACCCTCGAACTGATCACATATCACAGTCATCAGCCTGGCTCCATATGAGATGCCACCGATGCAAATGCCTCGGTAGACATTTACATCGTTGATTTTGATTCAGCCTTTGCCTTCGCTGTAGGCTTCTTTCGGAAATCTTCTTTCTTCTTGTCCTACTCATTGCCCTCTAAACTACCTAACAGAGTTGCGGAGACACGAACCCCGCGCCTAGTTCCCTATAATTTAATCAAGTTCTTGTGACTGTAAATGTCTCATTGTTCGCAACAACGCTAACTTACCTAGTTCCCTTATAGGTCAGAATCAACCATATAAACTCAACTTTGTGTACAATTTAGTAAAATGAACCGATCAAATTTACCACGTGACATTTACTTTATCACTTCTGCCCTCGTCAAGGCGGGCCTACACCTCGCCGCTGCATGGACTACCATGCCCACGAGAGTGCAGTCCCCGTCCCGCCGACAGCGGTTGCTTGCCTAGACTGCCCTCGTCTAGATGACGCTACACCTCAGGCTGCATGGGACCCATGCCCTCGGCAGCGGAGTCACCATCCAGCTGACAACGAAACTTTCGTTCTCAAATGATAAATTTGTTAGAGTAGTCTAACCGTGGCGCGATACCAATACGCCTACCTCCAGCCAATCAAACTGCCCCGGCCGGTCCTAGCCGTCCGGGATCCTATTCTATACTCCCTCACCCAATCTGCACAGTGCAAGGAATCGGAGGAAGTCAGCCACAATAGTCTATTCTCTGCGAGTCTTACAATTGACCCGCAGATCTAAAAAGGAATTTACTCTCTCAAATTCCCTAACAATTCTGGTACGTTCAGCCTCGTACCGTGGGTATACATAAAGGACATGGTCAACAGTGTTATCGACCCTACAGGACGATGGTCCTGTTGCTGAAATAGCTTGAGAGAATGAGAACCACTCGCTGTAGCTGGAACAAGGCAGAGGGCCATCACAAATTGTTGAAGGGCCCGGATATATCTAGAAAAACACCGGAGTATATACTTGCACTCGCTGGCCGACGCTATTCTAAGAATCGCGTCCTTTGTGCCCTTACCCGGGCTAAAACCTTACTGATTGTCTATCAACAGATGATTTGAAGTAAGTATGCTATTTATGCGAAGATACAAGACCTTATCGAAAACTTCACTAACTACGAGCAAGAGCGTCAGAGGACGGTAAGAAGAACTGACGGTGGGATTCTTGTCGCGGGCTTTGAAGAGTAATTTCAACACACCGCGTTTCCAACAAGCTGGAAAGTGCCCATCAAAAAGCATCCTATTGAACATACTAGTGAGTGGGCCAAGAATTATTGGTAACGTACGAACAAGGAGTTCCACCTTATGCAGTCATATCCGGGGAGGCTTTGTTCCGGGCAAGGCTACAGATTACTTGACGGTACTCTCAGGAGATTGATTTTCAGAATGGAAACCTGCAACTTCCTTTCAAATTCTGCGTTGACGAGGTCTCACTTGCCTCGGAATCATCTGGAAGAAGATCGTTCATAAGAAGATTTAGAACACAATCTTTGTCTGTTACAACACTATCTTGGGTCGAGAGAGCCGACAGAAGAATGTTTTTTTTTCGCTTATGACCAAGGACTCTGTAAACACCCCAAGGGTCTTTATTTCTCTGCTCTTGTACAAAAGGGCGCCAGGAATCACGCTTTGAAGATCTAACCTTGTGAAAGCACTCGGTGCTCGTCCAACGATATTCGGCAAGCAAGGCTGCTCGCCGATCAGAATCGCTCTCGCGTTGAGTAGCTCTCCTGAGGCGGCCCACAGCCCGCTTATCACCGTCAATTCCCGAGTCCACCAACCAGCAATTCTCTCTCGACCCGTACCATGAGGAATAGAATGATCAGCGGCTTCGATTACCGCAAAAGAGAAATTCTCTGCCAGGTCCTCTAACGGGAGTGCGTCCAGGCCTCAAGAGTATGGCCACGAGAACCGGAGACTGGCCGCAAGAATATTAAAAAACTTGGGCCAATCCGCCCGCCTATGCAGGAAGCGTCCCTGCTGAACAGGAGCGTCCCCCCCATAGACATCGCGCAACCCACCTACTAAATCATATCGCTTGCGCAGTCATCGGCGACAGACCAGTTTTGAATCCTACGAGGGATATCCTTACCAATGGTAACATCAATGTTGGTAACAATTAAGGCCCTCCGCTCGTTGACCGTGCCGGCGAATGTGGACAACTCGCCGGCGACATTAGAAACATCGAAATTCTGCTACGCGATGAAGCCTTCTATCAATTCACCGCCGTCGTCCGTGATCCCACTGTGCCAAAGAGGCGATTTGGCGTTCGCATTGACTATCAAAATTGGTCAACCTGGTACCAATCTAAGAATTCTATCCCATCTTCACAAGTGCCGTTCAGTGAGATTTCTGTACTGAAAGTACGAGTTCACAACTACTAGGTCCAAACCATTCACGGAAAGCTTAATAATGACGTGATGCGTGTCAGAAGCTTGCCGCACGAAGACACTATCTAAAGTCTTCCTGCACAGGATAGCAGATTTACTATCACCAACGAAAAACTTCTGCCAACCCTGGAAGCCTGACAGATCACCCTTGACAACGTACGGGCGTTGCAGAAGAACAACATAGAGACCCCGCTTTTCAACATCACTTAACTCTACCTGGACAACATAAGCACCCTGGGCATTTAGTTGACCGAATCTAACGATCTGCAGAATTGAAATATTGCTCTACCGCCTTCAAGTACAAACCGCAGTCGCTACTGAGTGCTTACGGTTTTTGCGCAACCTTTTACAGTTTACGCAAACTGGAGCCACTTTCTTATGCGGACAGTCGTCGCGTTTGTGGCTCTTCGTCACAATACGCGCAGACCGACGCATTTTTTATAGAACTTGGGCCTGCAGCCAAACCCACAGCATTTAAAACAACGCTGAACGTCAAGGTATTCATTCCTTGACGCGACAAGACGTGAAGTCTAGAAAAAACCTTCCCTCAGCCAAGAAAAGAAACCAGCTCCTACCTCGAACACGCCGTGATACCTTTTCGCATCACGTTTACCAGTCTTGACGACTAACCTGCACTCTTTACTGAACGAAGCCTCATCCAGATCCGTGTTCTGCTCCAGCAAAAGAGAGAGAACCCCGTATTTGAAAGTATCCGGTCGATGTCATATATAATGACACGGGGCCTTCGTTTTTGCTTTTGGTCAACCTTGACCTCAAGCTTCTTCATAGCAGGAGACTAGATGATGTCCCGAGCTGTCTTCTTATCGTCGGCGACTACTACTAGACCTTTGCTGGTGTATTTTTTTTATGTCTCATACCCCTACTTTGACTTTACCCCTTTTATGACTTCATACCCCTCTGCCTAAGCAGAGAGGGGCTTTTTCACCTTGAGTAACCTCGGAAGAATAGTCTTCCTTGCACCCGTACCGACACACTTAGGGAAAGTCAGAAATTCAACTACGTAGTCCAACAACTTGAAATCACCACCTTCGGTGCTGTAGTAGGTACACACTCAAACTACAGTCCTAAACGCCGATAACAAATAGAAACCAATAAACTCTCTGGGCGCACGAAAGGAGACCACAGTAACAGAGATGTCATGTAATGACATCTCGATTCCCCGAGAGAAAAACGCCCGCCGTGTGGGATTACCGGTTGCCACACCACCCCCTCCGTTCCTAGCCATGAAGGGCTTTACCGGAGGTCGTCTTTCAGCCTCGGTCTGTGATAACATCCACAGTCATCAAACGACCTCGGGGATATGCCGTCGGTGCCCCGAGGGACAATCACATCGGCAAGTTATCGCAATTTTGCCTGGTGCCCGATGTCTTCTATGAAGACGTAGGACATCTTGCTCGAAACCACCCTACCTAAAAAAACACGTTAGAAAATTCGCGGAAGCACGAAAAAGCCAATTATTTAAGCTAAGTATAGAAACCGATAGAATACTCGTACAAGGTAAATAAAAAAATAACTAAAAACAATAAAAATATTTTATTAGAAATTTAAATCTTATAAAAAAAAATACTTTCACCTTTTTATAATGGAAAATGTGATAATCGTACGAAAAGATTTTTCTGTAATTAAAATATGCACCGAACCAAAACATCTCAATCTATATATATTAAATAATAATTATCGAAAATAACAAGACGATTATCTTCGCCAGAATTAATAATAACAACCTTTACTCGTTTTCAAAATGTAATTAATTTCATTTATAAAAACTGGTATAATTTTCCGGCTTCGCAACCGACGGTTTTTTATTTCAAACACACTGTGAGGTTTTTAAATACAAACGACACGATTAAGCAATACTTAAAAAGTTTTAAAAAAATCGAATCCGATTTGACCGGCCTTGATCAAATGACGTTTATCTAAAAAAAAAAAAATTGTTTAAATTAAAACCATATTCTTAGAAATTCTTGTTATGTGTCCCGAATGACTTACGTGACCAAATAACATTTTTATTTTTTAAATTTTACGATATTTAGAGTATAATCACTAAAAGGGTAACACCTTAAACGCTCCTTGGTACAGGTGTCGACCGGAAATTATGCAATCTAACAACTTTTTGCCTGTTTTCATGCATAATTTTTGCGAATCCCTAAATCAATTTCATCCATATCTCAACAGTTTATCGACCGATTCTAATAAATAAAGTTATATCTAAGAAAACCTAATTCGATAAATATAACATTTATAAAACTGGTAACGATAACATTTTTTAACGATCGCCAATTTTTATTTCATAGGTTTGAAAATCTATTTATTATGTAGGTAATGTTGTCCGGTACACTCGCATTAAATTTCATTAAAATGTATCCCAATCAGTTTCTAAGATACAAATTTTTTTTTGGAAAAAAAAATGGCGGATAAACGGAAAAAGGATCAAGATAGGACATTTGTCGACACAAATATTTTTTTTTTATTTTGATGACCTGAATCAGTCACGTAAGTTCGGCTAACGTCTTTTGTGACCTGTACAGCAATTGCTGGGCATATATATATATATATAAATGGGTGCAGTCGTTACGCCTTCTTGTCCGATAAGATCAAATCGGGTTACTTATAATCAAATAAGTTGCCAAAGTTCAGCTTTTGTTTGTTCAACGTGTTTTCAAGATACGGGACAAAACACTTTTTAAAAACATGTTGAATATCCCCCGACCACAAATACAGTCGACTTAAAATTCTAATACAAAACTTCAAAACAAAAAATTTACTTTGCCGCAGTTTTTTAATTTTTCCCAAAATTTAACGCCATAATATGTAAACTTTTTTCGGACCCTTTCAAAAATTAATATCGAACCGATCCGGAGTTATTAATCAAAATACAGGCCGACATACATCCTCGAATTTTCCCGAAATTTCTACGTTTTTTGTACCGGAGGGGTGGTGAAACGTTCACATTAACAAAACACCCGTCATTGAAATTTTAAACCGATCTAATTATTTGCCGGTTATACGCGCTACATAACAGCGATAGAGCTATAACCAGGACAGTAAAAATCCTTCAGAATTTTACAATCAACAAAAATAAACGAGAAATAATTTTTATTACAGGTACTTTAGCGACTGTCCACCACGAGAAGAATAGAAAGTATTATAGACTTTAGAGAAGGTATAAAACGCTTTAGCGAAAGACTCGAATTAAAATTTCGAAACCGAATAAGTCGAAATCTCAAAAGAACATCGGAAGAAAGAGAAAAGGAGTTTGTCCGGAGGATAAAAATCGAACTATAAATACGAAAGCGTTCCAGAAGTAATATAACAGTTGTCTTTAATAAGTCAACGGATTTTGACGGTCAAAATCCTACATTTTGTCTCGATATCATACGCTGTCGGGTTTAAT
Organism: Zanna intricata; assembly: GCA_010016005.3. Lineage (NCBI taxonomy): Eukaryota > Metazoa > Arthropoda > Insecta > Hemiptera > Fulgoridae > Zanna > Zanna intricata. Next base: position 24,518 of record JAAAKQ030320829.1, read on the forward strand.
CCAAGAACATACAACTATACTCACATATTGTACAGCAACAGGTAAACCGTATTAATGGATATACTAAAAAAATAAACAAAAATAATCCAGCAAAGTCCGAATTAAGGTATATTCCAAGGGGACTGTAATTCGAATCGAAAGAAATAATAATTAAGTACTTAAAGGATCAGGCGAGCTAAAATAAAATATTGGAACTATTTGTACTTCTGAAACGGAACCTATGAAATACCCTTCCGCTAACAGCTCGTTTCTCCTCCGGCAATACACATCGCCTCCCCCTAGCGCAGCCGCCGGCCGACTGGTAAAATATTTCAAGAAAATAGAATCACAGCCGTAAAGCAGTTCGTATGTTTGTAACCGATTCGTCTATTAATGCTAGTTTTTACGAAATATCTTGCGCGTCGTAAAGTATATATAACATCTACCCGACGGAGGTGGAACATTTGCACGCTAAACGATGTCGTTAGGAAGTTCGATCACCGGTCACAGAAACGATGAAAACCGTAAACCGCAACGCTACTGAATGTGTAGTCATCGAACGCAGCTGTGACAGAGCGTTTAATAATCGTGAAAGAAACCTGCAAAATTTTAATTAATACTATCTATAGTACAGGTTAAAATTCCATTACTAATGTTCTCGTCGACCCTTATCTCCTGTCACAATTCTTCTCGGGTTCTAATTAACAATATATCTTGGCTAATAAAATCTATGATGCGAAAAGATTAATGTTCATTATCGTTTCGCTAACGAGGCAAAAAATCTTTTTTTCTTTTTCTTCCGTAGGAAATAGAAAAATTTGCCTTAACCAAACGCCCAATAGCCCGCACTGGGTGTGGGGGGTTCACGGTCTATGAGGTGGGACCCACTAAAAACCCTCTCCGTCACGCAGGGTGGAGCTGGAACTGATGTGAAGGTACCACCTCATCAGCACCACCTAAGGCACAGGCACATTTCTTATTCGCATCAATATTTACGTAATACATTCATTCACTATTTACACTCTATAATTACAATTAACAGTATTTACAGCTCAGAGATTAAATTAACAATTTACACTCAACAATATTTACAGCTCAGAATTTACAACAGAGCTATGCCAGCCTCAGACGGCAGGAACGCGTCCCACAGGAGCCATTAGTGACGAAAATGCCGAGGCACCCCCGCCACTCACCCCCCCACAAAGGCTGGCGCCTATCGCTGTCCTCTGCCTCCTTCACGGTCCTCCTATATTAGTTTCTGCTGAAGCATTCTTTTAAACCACCAGACATATACAGTCCAACCCTCACCGGAAGATATCATCAACCGCATGATTCCCCCATTCAGTTCAAATCGCTACGCTGTATCTCCCGCCTCCATCTGGGTACACAAAGGTGTGCTCCACATTATTACAATATTGATACAACTCTGTGTGCCTCTTTCCTATCCTACAGAGATAGACCCCGAACGACCCATGGCTCGATAACCATGACGTCTAGAAGTTCTCCTTTCCATGCGGTCTGTTGACCCAGGCCTCTGGAATCAAGGCGGTCCACTGCCTCTCCTTCATACTCCGCCACCTCTCCTTTCAGTCAGCCAGCATGCGGCTCCTCGCCTCTCCTCTATTATTTGTGACTATCTCTTCTCTATTTGGGCAGCAAGTCCAAAGGCGGAAACCTGGGGAAGCTTTTCGAAATTGTTCTGGAGAAAAGGCAGCAGGAAGAGTTAGAGAGAACTGTGGGGGGGGGGGTTCTCGGACAAGCAATCCGGCTTCCGGAAAAGAAGAAGTGCCGTGGACGCTGTTAGAAGAGTGGCAGAAGTGGTGAAGGCGACGGACAGGGGTTCTAGACATGTGAGGAAAATTCCCCTGATCGTTTTCCTGGATGTTGCAAATACATTCAATGCGGTGAGATGGAAGGCCATTGCGATATTGCGACATTGGAATTGCTGTGCATTTCACCTTGTTGAGGATGATGCACTTGTACCTCTGAGGAGGTTGTATCACGTCTGAGGAGGGGGAGGAGGAAGAGGTCGCCGTAGCCATGCAACGTGGGCTGCCGCAAGAATCAATTCTGGGGCCCATCTTGTGGGATGTGGTGTTCGACAGCCTCCTTCGGCAGGAGTGGCAGCGAAAGAACTGAAGAAGGTGGTGTGGATAGCAACAAGGACCACTGAGAGATGAAGTCATGGCTTCAGGTACAGGAGCTACAACTGTCAGCTAAGAAAACTGAAATTGTACACTGACGGGGAGGTGGCGAATAACCCCTTTGCTATCAAAGTGGATGGAGAAGTGATTGAACCGAAGGAAACGGCAAAATACTTGGAAGTGTGGCTCCATAAGTCAAAGAGTTTCTCATTTCACGACCAGCAAGTGCCCATGAAGGCGGACATAGTATCAACTATGTCCTCGGCATAGTTGATACTTATGGCCAATGCAGGGGGTCCTAGGACATCTAAGCACAGAATGCTGGCGTCTACCATGGTATCGACGATACTGTATGCAGCACCGGCATGGTGGGAAGCCTTTGGAGCGGGAAGAAATGCACGGAAACTGAACAGCATTTATAGGCAAAAAAACCTGTAAAAAAATATATCTAAAGGAAATTTTTGAGTAAAAGTTTATTTCAATAAATCTTATAAAAGAAAACAATAATTACGATCCGATTATTTAAATTTACATCCAGGAGATAAATTTCTCGTAAGTCTTTGTTTCATGTAATTATTTTCTTCTTTTTTTTACTTTTATTAGTCACAATATTTTTTTAAACGTATCGACATCAAATTACAGTTCAGTAATTTTTCTGTTCCTGGTTCAGGCTCACCGGCTCTGGGACAAAGCCCATTACCTCAATTCTTCGAATCTACGGACAAAACCTTCCGATAACGTAAGCATTTAATTCCAATTAAAGTAACAAATATTTGATTATTACGTTGATATGAATGTATGTGTGTGTGTGTGTGTGTATATATATATATATATATGTGTGTGTGTGTGTGTGTGTGTGTGTGTGTGCGTGCGCGCTATAATTATTTTTGTAAAGATGGGCGACGACCATCCTTAAATTCTATTATTGCAGAACTCCATCTAAATGGGTACTAAAGATACGCTCAACCTTCATTCAAAGGGTTGTGGGTTCAAATCTCAGTCCGGCTTGGCCTTTTTTTATAACTGTGAAACTGTACCAAGCCTGTAGTTACTTCCACGAATAAACTAAAAAAATATATAAAAATTAAAATAATTATTTGCTGAATGTCGTTGGCATGACAAATGTTGTTTGTGCCGGATTGTTTTCAGTATTCCTTACTACGTTCACCACGATTTGAAAGTTTTATAATCGATAAAATCAACAGCACTGTAAACGGCTTACTTTCTACATAATTTCTAATCAAATATTAAAATTAATTAAATAATAAAACATTTTCGATGAAATTATTAAAATATTTATTAATATAATATCGATAAGTAGTTTAGAAATTTCAAATAATTATGAATTGATAAATACATCAGTTTATTTATCTGTATGAGAAATAGAATTTTTATTAGCATACATATTCAATTCTGAATCAAACTAAATAAATTATATAAACAGATTATCAAATATGTAGGCCTAATCGACAGCTGATAATAGAAATTTTACGCATCCAATCGGCTACGCTGTAGTATATTATAAGAATAGTTGAACTGATATGGAATAAACGTACATAATTCAATAACAGAAAAAAAAGTTTTTAAATATTACAAATAACTCGTAATTCATGTAAGAAAATTGATCTTTTCATAGTATTCCAGGCGGTATCTGTTTTAAAACGGGCGTCGCTAATTTCGGCTTTAATGCCTCCGGAATATAATCAGAAATGTTTATTTTGTTATGCGCCAGTTGAAAAACGTATGCTTAAATTTTTATTAAACAAAATATAAAACAAATCGCAAAAATAACAATTTTTTCTCCTATTTGCCTATATAACTCGATAACTGTCCATTTTTGAGAAAAGATCGATAGAGAAAAAAGTTTTGTTATTAATTTCACACATGATATCCAATGAAAATCGAAAAATACGTTATTATTGATGGAAAAATAGCAATAACTACATAACTATAATAAAAAAAAAAAATTAAAAAAAAAAGATTTTTTTTGGAAATCTTTTTCGAGTACTTATAATATTCAGAGTATCTTCAGATTTTGCCTCCAAGAACTTTTTGATATGATAAAGCAACAAGCCAAATTTTAACACAGTTCTAAAAGTTTGACAGTTTTTACACAGTAACTTTGCAATCTAATTTTTTTTAAAAAAGTGATTTTTTTCACATTTTGTACAGCCTGAAATAAAGTCTCAAGATTCTTGGAAATCTAATGGCATATAGAAGAGTACTCAAACTTTCAAATGCATTTTGAAAAATTTAAATCGGTAGATAAGGAGAGCCTAGGGAGTTGACTGAAAATATAGTCGCAAGAAAATTGTATGGGCAGCATGGGAGTCAACCAGCTCTAAACTCAATTTACGCGTTTAAAAAGCGACGCGCTCTCAAAATGCAATTATCTAGTGGACCCAAAATCCAACAACTAACGTTTTTTGGATTTTGGGTTTTTTTTGACACTTTTGGTCCAGTTGATTGAAATCAAAAGATAAATTTCATAGAGGTGTACAACTAGATGTTACAACAGCCTAAATCCAAAATGTCAACATACTACAGCTAATCGTTTTTGAGTTATGCGAGATATTTACGTATAGACGTCACGCCAAAATTATTTAAAATGGATATTTCCGTTGAAATCTGAAAAACCAAGATTTTTTTGCAATCACAATACTTCCTTTACTTCGTACAAGGAAGTAAAAAAGGAAAGCCGTAAAATATTTTTGTTAATAGTCGTAACTGTAACACTGTAACTGATTTTACATGAATCGCAACTAATTCTAAAAATTGAAATAGCAAAACTTTAAGAATAGTAAGCATACCTTGCCAAACCACTTTTATAATCGATCTGAATATACTGCTGTATATCGGTGTGCGAAACACACTGAAATACAGATGATGTTCAACCCTGCAAATAACACCTTTATTCTATTTACTGAAATTGTTTTTAATATCTTCTCTCTATATTCTCTTACTAAATTGCATGTACTAGTACACTCACGCACGCAAGCACACAGGTAGCCTCCAAAGAAGGTAAACATTTATATAATATATAAACATTATACATTAATCGTAAGCACAAAATGTAAATCCACAGAGATTATTTATAACAATTAACAATCATAGAAAAGAATAAAAAAACTTTTTAACTTAACAGAATTATAAAACTTAGGATCTTATACATATCGAACAGTAAGTGAAAAACAGCAGTTTAATGATTGTTTATCACATAATTTATCTAAACCAAAAAAAAATATTTAAAAAAAAAACATTTTGTAACAAACCTGTGAAATACGAAATAATTATGTAAAGAAGGTTTTCTATCGCCGGGTTTATTAACTATTACAATACTAAATATTTATTTTTTTAAATAATTAACTTTTAGATAATTATGAATTAAGTGATCCAACCAACATTTACATCTAAGTATAATAATTTGTTACTTTAGAAAGATCAATCGTATTTGTTGTTCACGTTAACTTACCAAATATAAAAAAATATTTACTTTTATTAAACATTTATTACACTTAAGTATATTTTTATAACATCACATCTTTGAAATCGCTATTTATTGTGAAGTCTTATTTACTTAGTGCATTATATTAATCACGCAATTAGAACGATCGGCAACAATAATTAATAATGTAAAACCAACTTTATGATATACAGAAAAATTATCAGTTTCAGTTCTGACTTGCATAATTAAAAATAAAAAAAACACGACGAATAGAAAAAAAATGTATCATTTAATGATTTTGTATTTTTCACAGGAATACACTAAATTGAAATGTTTTACACCCAAATTTTGATATAAATTTTTTTTAGTAAATGTTTCTATATAGTTGCTGTTCTTATTTTACAGTCTATAAAAAAAAATTAAAGATGGATGATATAATAATAAAACTTAGAGACCCATTGAAAAAACTGAATATTCGTTGTACTTTGGAAAAAGGGTAAAAACTTAAACCTTGAAATTTAAATTTGCTTGCTAAAATAAGATTTACATTTTATGGAATGGGAAATAGTAATTTCAAAAGTAAATAAAATCGCATACACTGAGGAAGGTAATTTAAAAAAATTCATAACCTAAAAATACAAAGGGGCAATCAGCACTTTAAACTAAAATTTCATGTAAAAATTTATTTACGTGTTATAACATGAAAAAAATTGTTCTGAAAAATAAACAAAAGTTAACGATAATAAAAACCGTAAGTTCGGTCATTTCATGTTTCAATGCGGATGAACTGGTGCCTCTGTTCACTTGTGATGGAATAAAAGTGCACATACTGAACGAAGATTAATAAATTTTAGTAAGTGTAATTGCAGGTATAAAACGAAAAACTATCCTAACGAAAATTCATACGTTTTCCTTTAAATATTAAATAAAATTTACACCGATACGTAGAAAAACTGCTTTTATTTTGATTGTAATCCCTAAATGAATGTTCAACAGCTAAATCGTTCAAAACAAAAGTAAGTTTCTAACGCTTAGAAAAATGAAGTAGCAGAAATAACTAATAACCCGATATAATTATAACACTTACCCGATTGCTCTCCAAAGCCTCAGCACTGTGTTCTTCCTTTTGACGAAAACAATTAGTACACTTTGTTTTGTTAAAAATATTAGGTGCAAACTTTCGACATTCCCCTGATCTAATAAGTGGGCTAGACATGGTGAGAATAATTTAATGTAAAGGTATTTAAACGCACTATTAAGCCTAGTATTGAACAGATTGTGCAGTCGTTCGATTATTATTTTGGAAAAAATTTGAAAAATGACACGATACGTTACAGAAGATTCGCTAAGCCCGCCGGCAGAGCCAAACACAAATTTTTACCTGGGCCTACTACATGCCGAACAAATGTCTGTTATTCCCGTTTTTTTAATAATACATACCGAAATGAAATTTAATATTATTCATAAATTCACTGATGTAATACGATATTGTTATTTGGCACATCTTGAGTTTCATTAAAACGTTTAGAAACTTCTAATATCTTAACGAAGTAACATAAACACAACAGACTTTAAAAAGGCAATCCACTAACCGAGACAAGAATTCGACACAGACTAAACGAAATAAACCAACACGCAGTCACTAAAATATGGCAGACAGGTTTTGAAAGTATACGTTTAGAAGCAGAACATATCGCGCTATCTAGCATGAGAATTGAAAATTACTTCATTGACAAGTATCCTACCTGCCAATCTGTAAAAGACTAGTATGGTTACCTACTGCAACAAAAAAAATTAGATATTTCTTCATTTATTCTCTCAATTTAGTATCTTTATATATATTTTCTTTATTATTATTTGTTATATTTAGTATATTATTCTGTTTAATTAGTATCTTTACACATTTCCTTTATTATTGTTTAATATATTTATCACGTTTATCCATTAACATCTCGTAAACTTTCTAGACGAGGTGTATTTTGTAACTTGCTTTCATTAAGCAGTTTTATCATGGTTTCCCTTGATTTGTGCAGGCAATTCAAATTTTTTTATCGGCAAAGTAGCATTGCCCATTCACACTGCATTTTTTTTCTATAGATAATCTCATTTTTATTTAACCAATAAAAAGAAATGAAACTACTTTAAAGGTTATTCCATTCCGATTTTCATAGGTTATGAAGCAATAACATTATCCTCTGAATAGCCCTCAAATTCACCCATATATTACACTACTTTATGGTTAAATAATACCATGAAAAAAAATTTATTTATTTATACATAAAAAATTAATAAATGAATATATTCATACATGAAAAATGAAGTCGGTTTTGAGAAAACTGTTAATTACATCATTAGCAAACTTTGAATTTGATCTATGGGACCAGAAGTGTACAAACACTAGGTGTGAAAAAATATAACTCCAGAAGATGATTTCAAACTCAATGATAAAAATGTGGATTCACATTCTTATTTATTTTCATGAAATAAATTTTATAAAATATATACTATACCTTTTCAATTTTTTAAAATGAGCCTTCAGAAAAATTAAAATACCATATAACAAAAATCAAAGTTCAGGCTCTCTTCCCTCCCATAGTCTAACTTAGCAATTCATTTAACAGAAATCTCTAAGTTTAGGCATATGACAATCGCATATTATTTGTACTTCTTGTCTTCCAAGAAAAGATGTAAGGCTAAATGAAGTGTCCTTAGTTGCTACCTACATTCCAATTAAGTTTATTATTTTTGAAGAGCTTTTTACTTTTATACAAATATATTAGATTGCAGAACATTATACTATTACTGGAATTATTTGTATAGTAAAAAGAATGATATCAGATAAAGAAACCACCAATAAACTGCTTGGAAGTTAGTAAAACCTTTTATTGCATTATTACACTATGAATGTTCTTTAACATTAATACTATAGATAATTGTTTGTAATTAGACATCTGGATCAGGAAAGTAAAAAAAAAATCTTTTTTTTTTTCTTTCTTTTGGTATAGATATCAATCAGAAGATGTACTGAAAGTGAAGTTAGTCAATGAAAAAATATAAATGTAGAGACTTTGCTAAGTTTTTACTGAAAATGACATTATTCAATATATTCTTTAAAACTGTTTCATCATTGTACTGTCTACAATATGCACAGTTTTTTTCTTTCATTCTATTTTTACTTTGTTACAGACAACACTAACAATGACGCAGACTGTAATCCAACTGAAGACTTTTCTACGGATGAAGACAAAGCAGATAAACAAGGTTCGCCTCCAAAATCAAAAAAGACATCTTGGCCAGATCACTTGACAGGAAACACTAGAGAGTGCATCTGTGGATAAGAACCCAGGCCTCAAAAGCATGAAACAAAGGAAAGATTTATGTAGACAGACGAGGTAAAGCCCATGAGGGAAAAAATTAGACCATTCAATTTTACAAGCCATTTTCAGTGTAATGAAAACTTGTATGATGATAAACATAATATAATTTTTAATGATTTTTGAAGCCTAGGTAACTGGGAGTTACAGTCCTCATTTTAAATTCTTCTGTTGTAAATAATCCTAATAGGAGAGATCAGAATGATGTTAAGAGTAAATTAGTCACTTATCACTATTTTTAATCAGATATCAGTGTATGTAAGGATTTTTTTTGAAAAGACTTTATATTTCCAATAAGCAAAACACCAACATTATAAAATATAAAAACATTCAATGACTGGAATTTTTCCTCGAGATAATCAACGTTGCAAAATACCAAAAATAAGTGAACAAAAAACTTAATTTGTGAAAGAACATATAAGACAATTTCCAAAACATACAAGCCTCTACTCTCAGCATCAAATCCCAAATAGAAAATACCAGAATATTAACTTATTCATTTAAAAAGTGAATGATTTATACAAAAAATATTGCCATGACAGAAATTAGGAACCATTAAAAGAAAGCTATTACAGATATGTGTTTAACACATCATTCAATCTAAGATTCCATAGACCAAGTACAGATACTTGAAATACAACAGGTTGAAAAAACATTACTGAGCATGGAAATCATGACGTCCAACAGGCTGCACTAATAGTCAAGAGTTGCACCTCAAAAAGTCAGAGTGCAAGATATGAAATGAATAGGATTAAGGACATTGTAAAAAACTATCTTAGTCATGTGGCTAATTGCTTGGATATGCAAAAAATCTTTCCTATACCAGTTCTAAGTAGCTCAAAGGTCTATTATTACTACAGGCAGTTTCAGACATACAACATGTGCATTCATAATTTGGTACAAATCACACCAGTATGTTTACAAGGCATGAGGCCCAAGCATCACAAGGATGCAAGGAAATAATATCTTGCTTATTCAAGTACATACAAACTATGTCATCCTCAGTGATACATTTGACAGCATTTAGTGATGACTGTGATGAACAAAATAAAAGTCAGTAAATTGTTAAGTTCTTGTTATACGTTTGTAAATAATACACAAATAAAAACCACAGATAACAAATTTCTTTCTCCTAGACATTCTTTTAACAGTTGCGATCAATACTTTGGTATTACTGAAAAAGCTATTTACATGATAAATGTCTATATGCTAAAATATTATTGATATATTGATTATGGTCTTAATCAATATATTGGATCATCTGTGTTACTGATTTTACAATGGTCTTAATCAATATATTGTATCATCTGTGTTACAAAGTGTTTTATATCAATCAGTTATTAATGAAATATTTGAAATTTATGGTGGTCAACAAAAGTTCTCAAACTATAAATCAAGACTTAAAAAGAAATATGATGCTTAAAAAAAATGTTAAAAAAGTTACTAAAGACTTCGATTATAACATTTGTAGTCAATTATTAAATTTTAGTTTTAATTTATTCCAAAAATATTATTGAGAAAATGATACTGAAAAAACAATTAAAAATATTATGAACTATATTTCAAGTGTTTATTTAGAAAATAATAAAGTTTTCTTTGATGATAAGTATGTAAGTGAATAAAACTATTGTTCAAAGTTTATTAAGTACATATGCTTTATTTAATAACCCACTTCATAATAAAATACATAGATTATGATTTTATATTTTAAATATAGTTTACATATTATAAAGGTAATATTGAAGGTATATGTTATAACACCAACACCTGAAACATACAAACAAAAGTATAAGTTTTATAAAAGAATAAAATTACACCTTTTCACACAAATATTTTGAAAAACGTTCTTTTACCAAACATTAATTTTATATATTATACCGAAACATAAAGGATTTGGGTTTTTAGATTTACATTTCTCTAATTCAGTATATTGGTTCCATATAACCTTTTTTAAACTTTTCTTCATCGGAAAAAAACATTATTATTCGACATAATAATTACTGGTTTTTTTTGTTACATTTTCAGGGTATTTCATTTTAATATTTGCTGGAAATGCATCGCCAACAAGCAAAGCAAATATATCTGTATAATAATAGGGATCAATGCGGGCTTCATTCCAAACAATTAATCGTCTTCCGACGCAATTTTGAAAAGCAAATTTTTCTGATCGAGTCGGACTAACTAATTGACCTACATTTAAAAAAAAACCAAAAAGAAAATCCACAAAAAAATTTTTTCCCGAATTTGACGAACCTTTTATCCGTAATGTATTTAATTTACCTTTAATTTATTTAAAAATCTAGTTAAATATTTAAGAAATATATAAAGTTATATTTCGTTTTACATTGAAATTTTAATAATTTTAAAATAGCTTCAATATTATCAAATAGACTTAAAAAAGTCTTTTGTACCTAGTCATAGAATTCGAATTCAAATAGCGAATTAGAGGTACGATGTAACAAACAAAAATCGTATACGGTGTATTTTCTAATTTCGCTTTTCATTTTATTTAATGCTATTTCAAGAATAGGAGAATTTTTATTTACTGTTTATACCAAATTTCTGTTTTTTATTATATTCTCAATAGAAACACAACAGATAGTTTTAAATAATATCATTACTTCATTAAGCCTGTTCTAAATTTTTCTTAAAGCCAATCAGATTTTTGTTTGGCAATACTGAAATACGAATTTCATCATATGATCCTCCCTTGAGACTGGAACTTTCGCTTGTGTAGTCTCTACACTCCACAGTCCTGTGGCTTCATGTCCACTATTTCCCGTATCGGATAACAAGGGAGATCCAAGAGATAATCTCCACCGTTTACATCCTTCGTAACCGGAAAGAATCTGCCGAAATCCTCCAGATAAAAAGTGAGGGATATGTCGCCAGCAATCGAACGACTCTTTATTATACCGATGTTTTCTTCTAGAGTTACTTCCGGCTTCCTCAGTATTCTATTTTGAAATTATACATCTGCATCTGGACTCCATGTAAGAGCATTCATAGATGAGATAGATATGGCTGAAGTCGCAGTCTTCATGTGTAGTGAGGATGACGACGGCCCCTGCTGAATCGACTGGTCCGAATTTAGATCTTCGGAAGATTTTCGAAATGTGTTCTCTAACCGATCCCGTATATCTATCTTTCAGTACTTCGCATTTTACAGACGTCGATGATAAGCTTTTTTTTATTTTTTCTTCGTTTTGACAACATTTTAGCGGCTGCAAAAATATTGATGTTGTAGATGCGTTGCTTCCCGACGAGGCCGCAAACAAGGAGCCCCAAGCTTTTATTATCAAATCTAGTACTTTGTAACTGGACGTTTTCTCGAGAAAGTTTTCTGGTTAGAAAAAGCCTTCGATACTGCCGGATACTTGACTATTGTTATTGTCTCCGATAGATTTTGAAACGATGCGCGATTATAGATGAAATAAAACCATCGTCTAAAGTTACGGTTTTCTTCTTTTCCAACGTCGTCTGTTTCGTTTTCTTCTTGGCCACTGTAGTCACTGTCGGTGAAGAGGACGGTCGTTTCAATATGCTCTTCGGTTCTATGTTTTCTGAACGAGATTGATTCTGCATCTTTGACGCTTCCGGATTCTGAACTGGAGGTGGCATAAATAATTGATCCTCCGTCTGCCATTCTTTTGGACATTGTTGATCAGGATCACTGTCACTGCTATCGCTTCTGTCGACGTAGAAATTTTCAATGTAAAGTAACAAATTTTCGATGTAAAATTAACAAACACATGATATAGCATAAAAAGTACTATAATAAACAGCCATTCACTCTCATTTAACAAACCAAAAATTACATTTTGTTGACTGGTGTAGTTGGTTACCTTTAAGATTGGCACAATAAAGGAGCATGAGAAGAAACATTAGTTTATAGTTACTCGGTAGATATAATAAAGATGTGAAGACATTCACTAAAACACACTCAATTGATACCAATGCTACTTTTCCAGAATCCGACAGCTAAATATTTTTTAACTTAACACTTGTAAAATAGCTTCTTTTTTAATGGTTAATTAAGAATGTCTTACAAAACTTTATAAATATAATCTAATCCATGTTAACCTTGACTAGTAGGCAAAGGTTTGTGAGTGTAGGTTCAGTATGGTTAGATTATATTTAAAATTTCTCTGCAAATGGTAAAATGTTTAAAAATTGAAAAAAAAAAAATTATGTAAGCCAACTTTAAAAAAACTGAAAAAATAGCTGTCTGATTCCAAAAAATAACCATACCAATTTATGATCGGTTATGTTGGGTATTTCCTCAATTGTTATATCCAGCCTGGAGTACTAAATTTCATGTACAAACCATAGAGATGCTGGATTATCAATAAATGTACAAATATTAATGTAATTTGATATCTTATTTAAATATTTTTATATTTGCTTTGCTATTAACATTTAATTTTAAACAGATTATACAGTTTACGTTTGTGTTCATTTAGCGTTAATGTTGATTAAACCCCTCTAATTTTTAACTAGCAATACAATATGTTCTTAATGTAAACAAAACTGTTAAGAAGAAGCAATTTATAACAAATCAGTTAAAGAGGAAGAAATAACAAATGTTTTCATGATTGAACAATTATTAAAATAACAATGATAAAGTTTTAAACTTCTGCATTAATAACAATAATTATGTCATGTAATTTAATAATGTTACCTCTCGTTTTTATTTTATTATAAAATCTTAAAATTAAATCTAACATTGTATGCTAATTTCCTTCCCTCCTTTTGATAAATATTAAAGCCTTCCTTTTGATAAATATAAAAAGTTCATAATAAAAGAATCAGCTATGATCCATAGATAGTAGAGTAATTTAAAAAATTGATAGTCAACACCTGCTACCAATATCTATGGAATTGGTAATAAAACATTGTTGGTTGTCATTTAAGTGTAAATCACTTGACCATGTTTTACTACCAATTATATAGATATTGATACCTGGTGTTTACTATCAATCAAAACCAATACCATTGATCTAAATCAACTATTTAATATTTTTCTTTACACAATGAGGTAAATGTTATACATATAACCTTATTTACATTATTTCTTGTAAAATAAATTACATTTTATTGCCTTTTGATTAGGAAAAAAACCCATTTGTGTTTATTATCTAGGTATGTTTTTGTTAGGATATTAGAGTCCTTTACAGCAGAAAGAATCTCTCTATATATGGTAGGTTAAATTGAATGGAAAGCAAAAAATGTTGGTCTTCATAAAAGGATCCAAGAGAAAAACGCAGATCCTTTTCTGATGAAAAGGATCTGCGTGTTCTGCGGAAGGTCTCCTCAAAGATATTTCATTATATATCTATATGTAAAAACTTTATTATTAATGAATAATATTTAAATAGTGGCTTTATCGTAAGATTATACAACCCAACATTAGCCTTTCATTTTTTAGCTTCAGGCAGATGAAAAAATTTGAATGAGGCTAAGAATAAGAAATTTTGAAAAGAAATATAGTTGATGACTCATTCTCTTCTGAAAAGAGAATTTTGGGGTAAAATCTCTAAAAAAAGTTTGACAGTTGTTGCTTATGAATGAAGTAGAACTTTATTCATACGACAATGACAGCGATTTACATTATCATTTATTAGGTAAAATAAATAATAAAATTGATAATTCCAATCTTTTAATACCAACAGCCAATAAGTATGTACATGATTTCAAATCATTAATTAATGTATTGATACACATTCCTGTGAAATGGATATTTTTGATTATCTTAACATATTTTGTATAGTTCTTTTAGCAATAGGTCTAGTCAATAACAAGTTATGATTAATTATGTTAAAAGCCTTGCTGAAGACTGAATAAATATTATAGATTGAACATTTTTATCAGTAACGTATATATTCTATAAATATAAACCAATTGAATTTTCTCAATATTTTCTTTAAAATTTTTGATCAATTAATTTTCATCAGTTTTCTTTAAGAATGTTTTGACCTTGTTGATCATCTGACAATTTATCTTCAAATGAATAGACAGATTCATAATCTATTGTTATGCTTTTTTCATTCAAATTCAAGATCATTATAGCTTCTCTTCCATATTTTTAATGACATAACTTGATTAATTTTCCTACATGAGTACATATACCCACATGAGGAATGTATATGTGGGTATAGTACTCTTAGTTGTACAGGTATTTAATTTCTATAAATTTAAGTTTTGCAGTATTAATGTTTTAATAAAAAATGTTTATAATTTTTGTTTCTCGACAGTTCTGCACTACTTTTAAAATCATTTTTTTTTAAATTATTTTATGAGTTTTGAAAAAAAATGATTAAATGTAAAACTTTCAAACAATGTTCTGGTGGAACAAAAGCACCCATTCTCTTTTTCATTTAGTAAAAACTCTTTGAAAAAGAATTTCATTCAATAACACTGGTCCACAAAATAAAATTTTTGGTTTGTTAAATGAGAGTGAATGGCTGTTTTTTATAGTATTTTTTATGCTGTATCATGTTTGTTAATGGATTTTTTTCTATTGAACTCAGTGTTGTTGTAATTGAAATTTCTTTTGAAACAAAAAAAAAATGTATGGTGAACATAATATGACAATATATTACCTGCATTTTGTACCCAACTGAAATCTATTTCTTTTGGATTTTCTGCTGTAGATAGATCCGTCGTTAGATTGCAACTGTAGTCGGCTAACATTTTTGAGTTCCATTTTCCCTGGTATCGTGTTTCCACTGTCAATATCTTCTGGTGAAAGCGTTCTCCATGTTCATCACTGATAGAGCCAAGGTTGTTGGGAAAAAATCCAAATGTGAGTGAAAGAAATGGATTTTGAGTTATGTGTTACATCCAAGTCCTTTGTAGTTTCTAAGGAGTTCACTCACAAGTTCTCTATAGTTATTGGCCTTATGGTTTCCAAAGAAGTTGTTTACCACATTTTGAGAGGATTTCCATGCAGCAAATCATATAAACATTCTTCATACACCAGGATCACTCATTAGCTTTCTTATTTGTGGTCCAAAAAATACACCTTCTTTCACTTTGTCATCTCTATTTTTTTGAAGTGAAAACGTTTTTTGGCGTGTTGTGCCAGACACTTTTGTGATAGACTTTTGCATTGAGAAAACAATAGCTGACTTGTAATCATAAATCATAATGATACACTAAGCATATATATAGGAGAGGAAGACATGGAGTGAGGATTTATACTTTATGCATATAATTTATGTAGAATGAGAGGTGGAAAAAAAACATTGATGATCTGTCGGTGATGCCTAATACACTTCTCTTTCTTTTTCTCTTTCTCTCTTTCTGTATACTTACGCATATATGTTTACATCAATATACATTAAAGAAAGACATCGATTCCACTTCTGTTTTTTTATCCTGCTCTTTTTCTCTCTTTCTATATATCGGTATGCATATGTGTATACACTGACAAAGAATTAAAACAATATGCACTGAAAACTGTGACTTACATGGGCATATCCAGAGGGGGGGGGGGAAGATGCTGCTCCCCTTCCAAGATGTAAAAAATAAAAAACAATAAATATATAAATAATAATTGTTTTTAAAATCTAAAATTAAACATTTTGAAAGAAACTAATCTACAAAATAGACACTCACACCATCTGTGAGGAGATTTAAGAACTTAATCTTCTGAAGTAATATCTTACAGTAGTTCTGGAGGCAAAAAGAGAGAGGCCATTTTACTTAAGGCATGAAGAGTTTTCTAGCTAAGTCTCGTCACTCGTCTCATTTCATGACACAATGGGAACATTCCAGAAGTTATTTAACAAGTATATAGAGCACATAAATCTTTGGTTAGCCATTGCAGTCATTACTGTCACACAAATGTGTAAGTAGTAATTACAATTTTTTACGAAAACATTGATAAAGTTGTTAGTGTAAAGTTTGTTTTTTCATACCGGTCACATGCCATCTGCTTTATTATAACGAATAGCTATTGGAACATTTTTTGATAACTAGCCTACTGCAACTTTTATTACATGCTTTTATTTAACTTGCAATTATAAGCACACTATTGCTTTAAAAGCATGTAACTTAAAATTTGTTATTCTTCATTTGTTTGCTATGCTTTTATGCTTACCAAGTGTTACGTCACCAGGTATTCTTTTTGATCTTTCAACATAAAATAATTTCATATTTAAGTTTATAATTTTTGTTAAGTTCTTCTAAATAATGCTTTTGATGAACAATTAAAAATAATTCAAAACATGGCCAAATTACCAATACTGCTTTTAGCTATTGCTTGGTTTTTATATCAGTAAAATTGGACTCCTTTCTAGTTTATCTTGAATTCATTAGTAAAGAAAGGAAAACATTTAGCTACCTTGTGACAAATTTGTGATTAGGGATATGAAAATATCCATTTCAGGGTCTCTGAGCCCAAAAAAGTGTCTTTTAAAAATGTCTGTATGTGTGATAAACTTTCTATTGATGATTCTTCCATAAAATTTTTTGTGTTAAATGATGAGTCATATTTTTGAATTAAGCTCAACTAGTATTATGGTTGAAGGCGTACTTCGAACTTATAAAATTTACGCATTGAAGCAGGTGATTTACAATCACTCTGTTAGAAGAGAGATTATATTGCTAAGATATGCAGCAAATATAAGGACCTTTCCTACCCATATAAATAATAAAACTTTCAATAATCATCCTTTAGCTGCATTATATGAATACTGTGCTACCTATTCCAGACCAGCTGGAATAAGGTATCATGAATTAACAAGGAAATACGAAATAGCTCTACCAGAGACGTTAGCAATTTCTACTAGAAAAATACTGCCATAGCTTTTACCAGTGGTAAACATAAGGTTGGATCTCTCCTATGGGAAAATAAAATAAAAACGAGCAATAATCATCCAACAGGAATTTTTATCAACTGTCAGTAGTTATGATGAATACATTAAGATTTATACTGATGGTTTTAAAACTGAAAACGGTGTTGGATGCTCCGTATATGTAAATGGAGAAGCCCATTTTTGGAAGCTGCCAGATATGGCAAGCGTTTACACAGCAGAACTTACTTTTTAGCGTTTGTACAGCAAGCTCTTTGCTATTCTAAACATTTCTGCAAAGAGAGACTGCTAATATGTTCCAACTCATTAAGTGCACTGACTGCATTCGGAATAAGAACATTAAAGACATCCTGATTGCTAACATCCTCTCTAGTTTATATGTTTTAAATAGACGAAGACAACGATGAGCACTTGCATCGCTTCTGGATTTAGAACCAAATGGAGTAATGAATAGTGAAGATTGAGTATGAAATTAGACACTGTTAAAACTTCTCCACATAAATGGAGACGTGACGTAAAACTCCCTCACCAGTTATTCTAGAATCAGTCACACGCGAGTAACAAATTCACATCTGTTAACCAGCAAAGATAGACCAATGTGTGGTATTTGTAACAAGCTACTTAACAGTCAAGCATCTAATGGAAGAGTGCACCATTTATGAAGAGGACCTTAGAAAGAGGTTTGGTTTAATTAATAAAATTGCTGCTGATTTGAATAATGGAAATGAGGAAAAAGTAGTTGCATATCTGCACGCCAGTAGACTATTAACTAGTCTTTAATCATATAAAAGCTGTAATTTCAAATAAAGAAATTGAATTCTATGGATACAGAGATGTTAATAATTTGGTATCGTTAATATATTCATTTTTTTGTTTTTTTATTTTTTATAAAAAAAAACAAAAAAAAACAGCAAGTAAAGGGGCCCCTTTACACCCTGTAAGTGTTTCTTGTGTTTAATATGTATGTTCATCAATGTTTTGTTATTGTGTTTATTGTTTTTAAAGGAAATGTTAGGGCCCTTTACACCCTAACATATGACAAGCCTTATGGCAATTTAATTATTATTTTAAGAATGTGACAAGGGCTAATGACCATAGCAGTCGATGCTCATATAACACCTAAGAAAAAAAAATATATGGTAACAGGACTTTATCTACATAAAATTATATAAAATATACTCATTATTTGCTGCTGAACAGTGAAAAGAGGATGTAATAATACAGAAAAAGAAATATAAAGCATAGACTATTTATAAAGATAGATTTATTTGTTGTAAATAAATATCATTTAAAAAAGTAATAATGAAAACAATCAAAGAAATCTTTCACAGTATCGCCATTCCTACAACAACAATGGTGTGGTGGATGCAAGTAGATTTTTAAATAAAAATATTTCAAGTTAGGAATATTTAATGAATATTTACTATTAAAATAACTTATTTATTAAATTTTTATGATTTATTAGCTAGCAATAATTTTTAGGTGACAATATCCCAAGAGAAATCAAAAACTCGTTCCCAATGAGAAATCAGGTGAATAAATGTTATACAATTGTTTGGAATATGATTATTAAATAGTAATGTAGTAATCAATAAGCTTCTATGGAATAACCATTTTGTCAAAATAAAATATATATTTTTTATAGTAACTATTCTTTAATTTTACTGTTTTCTCTAGTAAATGCTTGACAAACATTTTAACAGAGGAATAAAAATTAATGGAATGATAGTGTTTTTACCTCATGCAATCCTCAATAAAATAATATATTCTAGTAAAAATAAATTATGTAATGTAATTCGGTATGTTCAGGAATGATCACGACATCTTATATGGGTGTAAGTCACCACAACCACTAGGTTAACTTATAGGGAGAATGAAGTACAGCATATTGAATGAAACTCTTCTTTTTCAAAGCATTTTTACAAAATGAGAAAGAGAATTAGTGCTCCAGAACATTGTTTGAAAGTTTTTATATCAATCATTTTTAAAAACTCTTAAAGTAACAAACAAAAATTGAAAAACTCACAAAAAATAATAAAACTGGAAAATCATCTGAATAAAATGGTTTTAAAAGTAGTGCAAAACTGTTGTCAAGTAACAAAACTCATAAATATCCCTTAACATATTATTTCTACAAAACTTAAATTTATAAAAATGAAATACTCCTAGAACTAACACAGCACATACACATGTACACATTACTCACCATTTCCAGTCAGTAGGAAAATTAATCAAAGTATGCCGTTAATAGTATGGAAGAGAAGCTATAATGAAATGAGTTTGAAAGAGATAAAAACATAAAACAGATTATAGATCTGCCTATCTCAGTAATGTAATATGTAATTCATCTGATAATAAATTGTCTGATTATCAGTAAGGTCAAACAATTATTAAAGAATACTGATGAAAATTAGTTGACCAAAACTTTTTAAGAAAATATGGATGGAAATCAGTTGGTTTATATTTATAGAATATGTATCTAATTATAAAAATGGTAAAATATAATATTTATTCAGACTTCAGCAAGACTTTTAACTTAATCATATTTTTGTTATTGACTAAACCTATTGCTAAAAGAACTACAAAAATAATATTAAGATAATCAAAAATACCCACTTTACAGGAATGTGTAAAGTGGGTATGTGCCTACTTAATGGCTGTTGGTAGTAAACAATTGAACATATCAATATTATTATTTATTTTATCTAATAAATGATAATGCAGCCATTGTCACTGGCTGCATAATCACTATCCACAAACAGAAACTTGATCTATTAAGAGTTACGATCTACTCTTGTCTATTAAGAGTTCTCTGTAAGATCTACAGATCTAAATAGGGATTTGAATCACTAGTGTCTGTGGTGCTTTTCAGAGCTCTCTCAGCCAGACAGTTTTATTGATAAAATCCTTAAAAATTTGGGTATCATCTGAAGATTCCAGTATATTGAATTAAAAATGGAAACATCCTGAAAACAACACTTCTCCTTACTGACAGTAAATTAAACATGTTACTTTTGAATACTTTATTTTGACCTGGACATCTAAATATTAACAATGTAGTGAAGTATGGGAAATCCTTGCTATTTGTAGATTGTTACTATTTAGAATTATTAGAACTTTATAAATAGAAATAATGTCTATATAAGATTTTTTTAAAATTCCAAATGTAATTAAATATTCTAAAATTATAAAAAAAAATAATTTCATATTTATAAACGGAATGAGTTTTAATCAGAAATGTGCAGTAAATTCTTTGTTGTTTAATTCATTTATTTTGTGCAAATATGAATATAAATTAACTAAAATTATCTGAAAAAGAGTAAATGAGAAAAAAGAAATAAAAATAAAAAGTTAGTAGTAATAAATAAACAATGATATGAAGAAAAGTAAAAATGTAAGGCGGGATTTATTTAGATAAATAAAAATTATAAAAATATTCTCAGACTGTACATACTGAATTTGTAAGATCAAAAATATTAAACATACTTCTGCGTTATTATTAAAAATGCTATTAAAAATTATTTAAAATATCTTTTAACCTGAGCTTATTTACTACTTCCTACATCTACTTTATATATACCAGTCATATGGCTTAATATCCTCAAACTTAATTTCATTTCAAGATTCTGCCACAAATTTTTCTATTTCTAAAATAAGCTAATTTTTACTTCATACAAATAATAACACTTGTATAAAGGCCGTGGTTTGTCCACATTGAGTAAAGGAATTGTAAATGTGTATTTCATTAATAAAATGTAATACATTAATTTATTGGTTTACATTATCTGATAATTCTTTTTATGGCTGGAGTATATAATGGGTGTTTTTTTTAGTGATAGAACTATGAATTGAAATAAAACACATAAAAAGATAAGTTTGAAGCCAATTTTGTTTCTATCTGAAAGATAAATTTTGACATTTAATTTTTGAAAATAATTTCTGGCATATATCCACCATGACTAGCTTTGATGAATTGGATTTGATTAATCTAATTTTGAACCACTTTTTCAAGTAATTGGGATTGTATTTCATTAACATGAATTATGTTTGCTTCTATAACAACAATTGTTGCTGGTTTATCAGCGTAAACCAACTACTTCACATATCCCCAAAGTATATAATCCATTGGCGTTAGGTCACATGATCTTGGAGGCCAATTCACAGGACCACTTAATGAAAAATTTTGTCGCTAAATTGTTCTTTCAATAAATCAATTGTTTCAGTAGCAGTATGAGGTGTGACACCATTGTATTGAAACCAAAACTGCTGTAGGTTGATGTCATGCAAATCTGGAATCAAATAATCAGTGATCAGTAATCTTTAACAATCACCATTGACAGTAACATACACTCCGGCCTCACTTTTAAAGAAATAAGAACCAACGATACCTCCAGCATGTAACCCATACAATACAGTGCATTTTTCAGAATGCAATGGAGATGCATAAATTTCTTGAGGATTGATCTTACTCCATTTATGGTAATTGTGCTTGCTGACATAACCATTTAACCAGAAATGAGCTTTGTTACCAAACAACATTTTTTGATAAAAAAAATGGATCAGTTTCCAATTGATTTAGGCAGATTTCACCAAACAAACGACACTTATTATGGTTTTACAACTTCAGTTCTTGCACCAATTGCATCTTGTATGGGTAGAGACCAAGATCTTTATGTAAAATTTTCCATGTAGTGGATGGACATAGCCCAAGTTGAGAACAGTGATGAATAGACAGATTTGGATATTTTTCATCCAGATATTTTGGTGCTGTCAGTGATAGTGTTGAAAAAGATCTGTACAGATCTTTTGTTCTTTGTCTTCCTGTTGGTTTTTCATTGAGTAGCATGTATGTTTTCCAAAATTTATCAATATTTTGACAAATAAGTTGCTCTGCTGGACAATTATGTGCACTATAAAAATGACGAAATGCTCTAAACATTTGGCAAATAACATTGATTTTGGAAATATATTTCCCCAATTTGTAAACATTGTTGCGGTGTCAGTCTTTCCATGATCATTTGTCAGTGCTCACTGATCTGAAATGGCAACACAAAATGACAGCTATGTCTATCAAAATTTCTATTACTCTAAAAAAACATCCTTTACAAGTGTCCGAGATAAAAGCGCTAGTCAGAGTTGCTTTCTCTAATATATTGCTAATTCTTCAGCCAATTAATGTAATGGGCAAAGCAAGTGTATCTTTTAGGGTTGAATCTTAATAATTTGTTAGAGTTGACCTCCAATTGTGAAGAAGGTAACAGAAAATTACTTCATGGCTTACTTAATTTACTTGTAAAGAACAGCAATTAACATGTTCTATAGAATTTTATAGCAAGCCAAACACTAGACACTTCTTATTCTTCGGAACAGCAATGCAGTTTCTGTAAATAACTTGTCAGGTTGCATTCAATTTGGTTATAAAAACATATGACTCAGCAGTTTGTAACCAAATGTCAGTACTGATTAACTTTTGTTAGTTGTGTAAAGATGATTTAATGCACATTCCTTTCCCTACTATAACAGTCTTTCAATTATATATTATCAAAAATTTCTATAATCAACTGGCAAAGTAATAATTACTAACCATTTCTTACTAAAAAAAAGTATAATAAAACAATTCTTGACAAACAATTCAAACAAAAAAGACTGTTTTATTCTAATTACTTTGATGAAGATGAACAGAAATGTTTACTATGACTATTATTTTTACTTCTTTTTTTTTTAAATATCTTAGATCCTTATCATGGCATGAATAGATTAAAACTCTTGAATCTTATGAAGGTAACAGATCTGGAATCTACTTCAATCCTTTAAGTATTGTAACACATCAGTTACAATCCTACATCTTCAATTATTTGCTTTATCTGTTCTATTTTTTACCTTTTTCTATGGATTTTATTATTTGCTTCCTTTCATTACAAAATGAAGAAATGTGGTTTTATTATATTTTTTTGACAGGTACATATAGGTACTTTACTACTTTCTTTATCTGTTTAGCCTCCGGAACTACTGAAAGGTATTACTTCAGAGGATGAATGAGGATGATTTGTATGAATGTGAATGAAGTGTAGTCTTGTACAATCTCAGATC
>JAAAKQ030320830.1:0-26592 GCA_010016005.3 Zanna intricata
AGTCTGACTCTCAACAGGTACCTCTCCGACATGGTTGCACCTTCGGTCCAGCTACTCTGTATCACTGAGTATGCAAGTCCCCCCACCATCGGCAAGGTCTCATGATTCGTAGAGGGAGATAAATGACTAAAAAATATTAATAATTTTTCTCGATAAAGGAAAATTTGAAACTGGTACTTTTCTGATGTTGTTGTCGGAATCACCCCATGACCATTGTCATGCTGTCTTACAGAACCTGATCATTTATAACAATTTTAGAAAATTATTTTTTTTAGATTCAGTATTCATGTTATGTTTAAGCTAACAATATTTTTATTTTTTAAGTGTAACTTTCAAGTGAAATATGACTAGGTAATGTACATACTACTGAATAGTGTAGTTTATACCCAGTTTGTAAATTTTCAGCATATTCTGAACATATATCATAGTCTAAGTTCATGTTATACTCGTATAGTTCATTTCACAGTACCTCATTAACTGGAATTTTAATGTAACTCTGCGAGATGGAAACTTCTTCAGAATGAATTTCCTATCTGGTCCCATCAGATTACATTTGTGGGAAATTTTATTATATATGAGGTTTTATAAAAAAAATAAGTGGAATTTTAGTTTTTCCAAAAAATCTTTATTTATCCATCAATATTGATTTTGTTACCTTCAAAGTACTGCTTTTCAGTTGTAATGCATCGGTGCCAACGTTTTCTTCAATCTACAAAGCACCTCTGGAATGCAATTTTTGATATGACATTTAGCTCCTTCAGTGATTCTGTCTTTATCTCTCCAATATTGGCAAAACATCGTCTTTTATAGTTCTTTTCAGCTTGGGCAATAGGAAGAAGTTACAGGGGGCCATGTCTGATAAATATACAGGCTGAGGCATCTGAACAGTATTGTTTTTGGCCAAAATTTTTCAAACAAGCAGTGAATTTTGAGCAGATGCATTATCATGGTGCAATTGCCATGAATTGTTTTGCCACAAATCTGGATGTTTTCTTCAGATTGCTTCACACAAACTGTGTAGAACTTCCAGGTTGTAATCTGTATTGACTCTCTGATAGTGATTCAGGGATTGCCCATAATTATTTTCTATACTTTTTCAACATGTCATCACATGTTAATGTACTGGTATGTCCAGCTGGGAAGTTTAAAAATTCCACATGTTTTTTTTTATCAAACCTCATTTATTACATTTACACAAGTTTGCATATGTGAGCTTTTGTTGTACGTTTATGCACGCGTGCGTGTGCATGGGTGTGAGTGTGATTGGGTGAGTGCATACTTTGTGAGTGTTGTGTGTACATGCATGTGCACACACATACAGTTAGATTATGGTTTAAGAAAAGTTTATTTAAATAATAACAATTAAGAAGTGTACTAGCTAGAAAAATAAGCAATACCCCTTAAATTTTAGTCTCTCTTCTATGCTAAAGGAGTTTATAAAATTTTATTATCTTTTTAAAAATATAAGTTACAGATATTATTGAAATTTCATTACAGCTTTTTATATTATGTTATTTTGAATTATTTTATTTTGCTTTCAGTATATTAATTGCATTTTGTGTACAGTGCTTCTTAAAACTGCCATTTAAAAAAAAATTATATATATATAATATATTTTATACTGAATAATGTATTAATGTTTTTATCCTGTTTTACACATTTTTTTGGTGTATATTTTAATAAAGGTAAGTTTTCATTGGTGATATTAAATTATTGGATTTTCTAATTTAATTTTTTATTGCAATCGAATCATTTTATCCAAAAACTAGTTTTTACAGTTTATTATAAAATGAAAAAAAGGTTCTTATTATTTCATTTACTTACTAATTATATAAACAGTACCAAATTTATTCAGTAAATAATTAACGGTACTATTTACAATTACTTTTTATACATTCTTGTTTTGTATAAATTAATTTTTAAATTATAATAATTGAATTGAACTAAACTTTGTACAGTATTAAGAGATTCATTCTCAACCAGTTTGTTAGAAAATTTGTATCGATTTACTGGTATATTTTTTGTTTTGATTGATTAGATCTTTCAAATAAATTTTACGGGTTCTATTTTTACTCTTTTGACTGGTTTTATTTCTGTTATTATTCATTGCATGTCATGCCTTGTTACAATTTTATATATATATCTTGCACAAATTTTTTCCTATTCTCTTTGTTGTGTCTTGCATGCAAAATAAGAATTGGTGAAATTGTTTGTTTGTTTTTTTAATAGATAGACTATTTATTGTTATTGTATTCTTTTTATTGTGTATAATTTATTTATATTGTATATTTATACTTTACTGTATTGTATTCTTTATACTGTTGGTTTCTTGGGCTATTTTATTGCATGTTTCAGTATGTTTCTTTGTCTGTCAAAAGCAATTGCCTCGGATACTTGGATAATTCAAAAGTTTGTAATCTAAATATATATTTTTTTATTTTGTATTCTCTCTTCTGATAGTATCTTGTTTATTGTTGTTTTTCTTGTAATTTATATTTACATAATGCACATTTATGATTGATTATAGCTAACTTACAGCTAAATTTGAAGCTTTGCTGCTAAGGTACTAGAACAGATCAAGTACATATTTTGTATCATTTTGTAAAAGTATTATTATATTACAGAGTGTAAAATAAATAAATAAATATATAATATAAAATAAATATAATATAATATAATATATAATAAATATATTGCAGTAAAATAAATAATTATTTTAAATTAGTAAATGCATCTTAGCATTTCGTGCAAAGGTCCTGGACTCAAATCCTGGTTCAGGCATGACATCTATTCATATACTACCAATTTGCAGTGGGCTAATGACGAAAGCTATTGATGCCTTCTCTTTCATAAAAAAAAAAGAAAAAAGTTAAATGACTCATAGAAAATATATTTTTTATTTTATAATTCTTAGATAAGTACTTTAATGAAACATCAAAATAAAGAAATTAAATTTAACAACATATACCATGCAAATTTTAATATTTGCTTAATGAAATGTTTAAACATTATGAAATTAGTTTTTTATGGAAAGGAAATTCATTATTAGCTTTAAATAGAGCCATAAAAGAATATAAGGAAATAAGAGTGAAATTAAGAGAAACAAGATTTATTTATAAATAAATCACAAACTCTGATAAGAGTGAATGATTATGTAAAGCAAACTACAGTGGGAATGAGTATTGGTGCACGTCAGGATCTTTTTCCATTGCTTTTCAACTTATATAGGAAAAATCAAAGGAAGCAATTTGATTCAAGAATAACAAATAAGGAGAACAAAAAAACAATAAATAAGCAATTTGGTGATATTTTTTTTTGAAGATAAATATGGCCCACTAAACATAAGTACTGAATAAACACATAGTTTCAACAAATTATATACTGCCTTGTAGTTCCATTTTTTCAAATTAAAGACCCTTTCTCATCATGATTGCACATATAGTTTGAGGTTATATAGTTTGCTTACTTTAATAGGTTATGAGTTAGGTCATAGATATTAAGTAGAGACCTGCAAGAGAGTTCAGTACAGCCAATTCAGCAATCAGCAGTCTGCAAGTGAAAAATTGTAAATAGCTGTTTAAGTGTATTGGCTGTAATGCTGTAAGCATTTGATTACAAAAAAGTAGTTATACAACATTCTACATTTAACATTTTGTATAACGTTCTCAACTTGTAAAATGTGTGGCAACTATTTTTAATATTGGATGAAGCATCTATTTTCTTTTTAATTTATGGTTTAATGCACCATCTTTGTTTTATTTTTGATTAATTTTGTTTGTAGAAGGTTATAATTTGTTAATAAATATCTGAGTTATTTTTTAATTACAGATGATTTAGTGATAAATGTGAAAAATTATAGGACTTATACATTTATTTTTAGAATTCATTGAGAGTAGTTTAATTTTATATACATAAAATTAATATTAATAAGTATTCAAATTAGTATTTATTAATAAGTACTCTTAGATATAGAAAAAGAAATTATTATTTTAATAATCAGTAATATTCAGTCATTTTTGCTCTTTAATAAAAAATAAATATCCTGTAAGATCAATATTAAAGTGACTAAATTTTTTTCTCAAAATCATACTTAAGATCATAAAAGGTTTTTTTTTTTAAAAAAAAAACATCATTCCAGATGTAAAATGTGCAGTGAACTATGTTTAATATGAAGTATCATACATTTTTAAAAAACATTTGGCTACTGACTTTAGTCAAAATGCTATTTAATTTAGGATTAATATTTTTCATATTTATTTGAAGTTAAATAGTTTTGTATTTAACCGTAGTAGGTAGAAGGATATGCAGTGAACCATGTTTAATATGAAGTATCATACATTTTTAAAAAACATTTGGCTACTGACTTTAGTCAAAATGCTATTTAATTTAGGATTAATATTTTTCATATTTATTTGAAGTTAAATAGTTTTGTATTTAACCGTAGTAGGTAGAAGGATAGAAACATGCCTGCTTCTGCGGGGAAGCAAAGTTTAGATTATACAAAATAAATAACAGAAGTTGTTACAAATATATTATAACACAGTTATTATATAGAAAAGATTAAAACATCACAATAATCAAATTACTGATATAAAAAACAATAATAAAAAGAAATAAAATAAATTGTTTTTATATTTCATTTGCAATAATTCACTCTGGGTTTTTAAAATATCTTTTAGTTCTGCGATAAAAATGCAGTTAAGTGGACATGTTTTACTTATTATTAAGTTTATTAATATATATTTATATTCTGGACTGATATACCTAGCTGCAAAGTTTCATTGTTTGTATTATTGTAAAAATTAAAAAAAAAAAAAAAAAGTACTGTATGTTTTTGTGGATTTAAGATAGCACAGACCTTTTGCTTGGGTTTAATTTTTTACTTTATTAATAGATAGTTAAATTATCATTATTGCACTTAAGATATTTAATTTTTAATGTAATCCTTTACGTTTTTTGTATTATTAAAATTTTTTGTGTTATGCTACAGCCAATCATTTTTAGTTTATATTTTTTGTGAAGAAAGAGTAGCAAATTTGTATTGGAACTAACATTTTTTTTTGTTTTTAACTTGCCTAAATTGTTTTGACAGTTTTTATTTTCATTTTATAATTTCCTGATTGAATTTTTTTTTTAGATTTATTTTCTGAATTTAATATTTCTAGACTTATTATTTTTGAATAACTATTTAATAAATATCCATTTTTCTAGTATTTTACAGCTTTCCAATTAGTATATATTAGTGTTTTCAGATTTTTTTTTTTTTTTTATAGCTTGCGTATGTTGTTGATATATTCTCAGCATTCTCAGCATCATTCTTGGAGTGGAGTTTTTAGCCACTAGCCCAGCCTGTGTAGTAAATTGGTCTTTCCACCTCTTTTTACCATGTAACTAATTCTGTTTCCTGACTTCTATTATACACATTTTCCTACACCCTTCAGCTATATTTTCTTTCATTACCTTCCCAGAATTTTGATGTCATATTTAATTTCTTTATATTTGGTGTGTACTAATTCTAACTTGATTTATGAGGTGTAGCTAGAAAATAATGAGACTGATTTTTTGTAAGACAAACCACGCAAGCATCAAGATCAAACACCATGTTGATCAGCCCCCCCTTTACATTCCAGCTGATGTGATGACCACAGCCTGCTCAGTCAGCCCACAGCCTTCGCTTGTGTTGAATTACGTACCTGCCGCTTGTTGGACTCTATTCTCTCTTACAGTAAATGTGTGGTAATGAGTTTACGTCATGCATATGGGTTTTTGAGTGGCATAAACGGTTCAAGGAAGGAGGAGAAGAAATTGAAGATGATCTTTGTCCAGGATATCCTTCCACTTCGAAACAGTTTTTTATGAAAACATAAAAAAATAGGCATTCTCATTCATCCTGAAGGTCTGAAAGTCAAACAGTGAATAACAAATTTTATCTTGAGGTTGTAACAACTCTTCA
The DNA here is from genome assembly GCA_010016005.3 of Zanna intricata. Lineage (NCBI taxonomy): Eukaryota > Metazoa > Arthropoda > Insecta > Hemiptera > Fulgoridae > Zanna > Zanna intricata. The sequence continues at coordinate 5,954 of JAAAKQ030320830.1, forward strand.
TGAGTGAGTAAGAAGAAAGCAACCTGAGTTGTGGAAGAATAAATCTTTTGATTGATTCTTCTTCAGGACAATGCTCCAGCCCACACTACACTGATTATTAAGTCGTTTTTGGCTAAGCATGGGTCCCTGTGCTGGAACATCCAGACCTAGCTCTTTTGTGACTTTTTTATGTTTCCAAAAGTGAAGGAAGCATTGAGAGGAACTAGGTTTGAGACGGTTGAAGCTGTGAAAGAAAAAGCAATGGAGACCATGAACATGATTTCAGAAAATGACATGTAACACTGTTTAGAACAATGGAAAATTCAAATGGAGGGGTGTAAAGATCATGGAGAGGAGTATATTGAAGGGGATTATGTGAAAGTGGTTAAGGAAGAAAAATAAAAAATGTTACAGCAAAAATGCGGTTATTTTCTAGCCACACTTCATATATTTGGTGTATTTTAATCCTATATCATTTCTGTTTTTATTTCACCTTCAGTTCTGCCCTTTCCAAAGCTTCATTTCACTGTTAATGCATTTTTTTTATTTACTCAGGCTCATTAAATATATTAGATTTTCACCAGCTCTCATTATCATATAAATTTAAGTTACAGGAACTTTTCACTTTTCATAGTCTTTACAACTACCATACCAGTCCAGCAAGTTCTGCAGGATCTTTTCATAGTTCTCATAGAGTATTTTCTTCTACCATACCTGTCATACATTAAATTCCTATTCTATTCTACAACTTCAAGTTTTTCTTCAGACATGACAAAGAAGTAGGGGACTTGAATGTGGGGAGGCCTGATATATATATTTTTTTAAATTTTTGTAATGTTTGCTGGTTTTTCATCATTTGATGGTGCAATTTTTAAAATTATTTTTATAATAAAATAATGGTTTTTGAATAAATTTATCACTTCAACCATCAAATAGATTTATCAGTAGATTTTTCATTTAGATTAATAACTAATATGTTGAATATTAATAAGTGATGTAGATTGTGTGGTTCATGAGAGTGAACTTCCAGTGTGTTTCCTGTATTTAGTCAATTAAGCGCATTTACAATTATTTAAAAAAAAACTATTTGTGTAAAATTTGTGTACATTTATTTTTCTTTAATAATTTTTTTCATTTTTGATGTTTTATACTTCTAGATTCAATTTATTGTTTTATACTCAGTTTTTGTAGACTAGAATCCAATATTACTAGAAATATTTTATTTTGTAATATATCTTAGGTTGCAATATATTTTTGAGAACAGTAGTTTTTAAATTTTTTGATTAATATTTATTCCATATTTAATAATAAGAGTAATGAAGTTCGTTCTTACTGATTAAAAAAAAAAGTAATAATGAATGTAATAATAAATGTATAGGATTATTTTTTTGTAATTTTAATGTATACTTATGAAACTGAATGTTATTTTTTATTGAAGAATTTAAAAAAATTATATTTCTCCTCCAAAAAAATATCATCCACAATCATCTCTGACCTCTGGGTTTGAGTGGTTAAATCCCAGTATTAATCCAGAAATTTCTTGGTTTGAATTCTGATTAGATATGGTTTTTTTTTAATGTAGAAATTTTTTATTCAACATTCTTTCTAATGGATTGGTATCAGGAAAGACAACTGTCCATCAGTTCCTCTTGCCTAACCTCAGAAAAAACTGGAAAAATTAATTGTAAAAAATATTAAGTGTTGATAAATATTAAAATTAATTTTTTTGAATTTGGATTTTTAACAAAAAAAAACAATATATGAACTGATTTTTATTTAAATATATTTGTCTATTCAATCCAATTTGTTACATTAAGTTACTTTTATTAATTTCTGTTGGAGAGAAAATTAAATTAATCAATGTAATTAGGTACAGCGTGGAAATTTTGGACTTATTGTTTTCATTTAAAATGAAAATTAAAAAAAAAAAGAAAATATTTATCCTTTAAGAACTTAAAGTACAAATTATATTGCAATTATGTAGATTTCCAAACTTAAATTTAATTCTATTGTTAAATCATAAAATCCTAACTTTTGTCAAATTGGTTTTTTGCTTGTTACATTTATTGTTGTTTTTTTTTTTTTTATATAAAAGTTTTCATTTAGTTAATACAAAATGAAATAGTTATCTTATTTATTTATTTTATGTACAGGTTATATTCAGCCAAAGTTCAGATCTGTTAGAACGCCAGTCAAGTGTAGCATCAAGTACTGAAGAAGTTTCAGGTCCTGATCTTTCTGCCTCTGCAGGTTCTCAGAATCCTGATCATTTTGGTGTTTTCAAAGATTTTGATTTTCTTGAATATGAAAGCGAAAGTGTTGAGGTAAATAAATTTTTTTTTCTTTTTATTTTAAGTATAATTTCCCTTTTTTATCTTTACAAAAGATTAGCAGCTAGTCCAGTTAATGACTATCTTCACATTTTACTAAATGTTGTGAAAATACCAGGTATTTGGTAAGTGTAGTCTACTTATTACAAATAACATTATCTTAATCTTTGTATTCTTACTGAAAATATTACTACTATTAATAATTAAGTTAATTTAAAAAAATCACAATAAGAGTTCTGTCCAAAACAGTACATGACAGTACTTTTTTATTAATTAATAATAATTAGAATTGGTAAGTATCATAATTTGACCGTACTTTTTCCAATAAATTAGTAATTTGAATACAAAAATAAAAATATAGAGCGCAGCGATAGTACGCGTGCATTTTTTTTTAACCGCAATGAGGACGTCTAGTCAAGTAGCTATTGTTTAAATGTAACAGTTGCTTGTTCAATTTTCATTTTGTACATAATGATGAAACCAAGTAATGTGTTTTCTGTTTAACCTATGGGAGCAAGGTATAACTTCAGAGAATGAATGAGGATAATATGCATGAATGAAGTGTAGTCTTTTGCATTCTCAGCTCAACCATTCCTAAGAAGTATGGTTAATTGAAACCCAACCATCAAAGAACACCGGTATCCAAAGTTTAGTGTTTAAATCCATAAAGTAACTAGCTTTACTAGGATTTGAACATTAGAACTCTCAACTTTGAAATCAGCTGATTTGTGATGACGAGTAACATCACTAGATTAACCCAACTGGTCACTAGACCAACCCGGCGGGTTACACAATTGAATACTGTTTGCTATGTCAACTTTTGCTAATGACCTTTAGGAAAAATCTTTGAAACTGAAAACGTAAAGAAAAATAATTGATAAAATTAAGCAGTATTTGGTTTAAAGGCTATGAAGTTACACAAATTAAGGTATAGTGTATTTGTTTTCAAAATAGCTAAATTTCAATGAGAGTCAACAAACTGAAATCCAAATGGCATTTACAATGTTCATGAGATTGATAATAGAGAATTGTCAGATGGCCAGGAAATTTTCAGATGACTTAAGTATCAGCGATGGGATTCCTTACATAAGATTGTAATGGACAGTTTTGATCATGCACTGAATAGCAACAAATTTGTTTGCCAAAGCTGCTTTTGCTGGAATGAAAAGATTTGCATTTTGATGTTGCACAGAACACTGGTGTGTGCCAATGTACTGGTCTCCTTGGCCACAATAAGTAATGTGATGTAGTGATGTAAAGTAATGAAAAATTTAATACTTCCTGAATGGTTATATCACTTCTCTTTCTGAATTATTATCATTCCAATAAACATAATTGTGGCATTTGATAAGCTTATTTAATTTAAATGACTATCTAATTTGTCTTGAAAGTCTCAGAGAATTTTCACACATCAAGGTGAATCATCTTCATTAAAAGTTTGTAAACAATGTTTATGTTATTAAATTTAAGTTTTAAAATTTAATTTTAACCCCTATACTAATTTCAAACTATGCTTTTTTTATTACTTGGACTATGTGTAGTTTCTTTATAGTTGCAAGTTGTAACTACTACTGTTTATAGTCTTACAGAATAAGGTTGATGATTTTCCTTTTTTCATGATAGTAAAAATACCTTAATAAAAGTATAAAATTTAAAGTTAATTGTATTTCATCACATTTGTAAAAATCAAAAGTTTTTCAATAGTTAAAAACAATTTTGCAAGAAAAACAAACATTGTTCGTACTATATAAAATTTAACATAACTTATTTTGTTTTATTATTATCAACCATGGTGTATTATTGTTATTTCCATTATTATTATTATTATGTTAATAAAGAAATTGACTACTACATTTGTAATCTTTCTCCTTAGATACTCAAAAATTTATATTTACCAGAAATAAGTGTGTACAGATGGTAAAGCAAAGGATTAGTACATTATTTTTATATTGGTCCCAAATACTACATTAGGTAGTTAGAGGACGTTCATTGATCATGCTTTCCAAGCAGGAAGGTGATCTCCTTTTGCTTAGGTCTTACCTACAGTTATAAATAGTATTTCATTTCTGTGGTGAATGTATACACATTGTTAAGGTTTTTAAATGGATTATATTTTGGTGAATCTGGTAGTCATTCTTCTTTGTTATCACATCACCTGAAAATTATTCTTGCAAGTTGCCTAGGGGTGGCTAAAGAATATTTCAGCCAATAGTATATTCATCTGGACTAGGTGTAAAAAAGTTCTTTATCTTCAAAACTTGCTCCACTTCTTTTTTCTTATTTTATAGGAGAATAGATTTTGCAGATTCTACGTAACTATTGGCCAGTATAATATTTATACATGTAGAATATATATAATATTTTAGTGTATATACAGAGTGGGTGGGAATTAAATCCCTATCAAAAACTGTTTATAACTTGTTTAATACTTGACTAATTAGTTTAAAAAACATTCTTTTCCTTAGAGTGGTAGAATAGTTATGTGTTGCTAAAATTACACATAAGCACCACCATTATTCACCAGTCCATAAACAGGTGGGGATGTTTGTGACAGACTTCTGCAGATAATCCAATGATATGTTTTCCAAGAACTTGACAAATTTGCTCCTCCAGTTCATCAAGAGTTTTTGGTTTTGTGCAACAACTTCCTCTTTCACCCACTGTCAAAGGAAGAAGTCACAGGGCGTTAGATCAGAACTCCTTGCTGACATTTAAGGGGGCCATCAGTCCCAAAACCAGTGTCCTGGTAAATGGATGTCAATTCATGCATGGATACAACTTACCAATTGAGGTGGGGTCCCATCTTATATAAAGATTAGTTCGTTATAATTTCCCATATGGATACAAAATTGTGAACATAATCTTCAAGCATATCAAGGTATTACCTTGATATTATAATGCAGAACACCATCCATATCTCATTTGGGAAAAAATGAGATATGGACCCATAACTTTTGTGGATATCATGCCGATTACATTGTGACCTTTAGGTAATGTGGCTTTTCTCAACAACCATTCTTGGATTCTCCATTACCCAATAATAACAATTACACCAGTTAACAAACTCTGCAATATGAAACATGGCTTCATCTGACCACAGGATATTACCAAAAATATCAGACCAGTCTTTGTATCAAGGCAAAGGGGTCCTTTCAGACTTTCTTACTTTTTCTGTTTTCTGTTTTTTTTTCTGGGTTTTTTTTCTGTTCTGTGGAACTACTGTAAGGTATTACTTCAGAGGATGAATGAGAATGATATGTACGAATGTGAATGAAGTATACTCTTTTACAATCTCAGGTCAACCACTCGTAAAAAGAGTGGTTAATTTAAACTCAACCACCAAAGAATAGCAGTATCCATTTATTATTCATGTCTGTATAAAAGTAACTACCTTTGCCATGATTTGAACCTTAGAACTCTCAACTTCAAAATCAGCTGATTTGTAATGTCGCATTAACCACTAGACCAGCCTGGTGGACTTTCATACCTTCATACTGTGATGTGACTGAGTCCACTCATGTAAGGTTAGACATTGCACCATGGTCCGCTACTGATAACCTGCAATGACATAAGTAAGATATGTAATAAATTCTACCATTGTAAGAAACAAAATGCTTTTCTGTTTCATGAAAATTTGATTATTATTAAAAAAATTATAAACAATTTTCAACAGGGAGTTAATTTAATTCCCATCCATTCGCTATATAAAAACATGAATTATAACTAATAAAACTAAAACCAAGACTAAAACCAAGACAATTAGTTACAAATAAGGGATAAATTGATTTATGAATGTAATCTAATTTTGTATTATATTAGTTTCAAACATTTCTTTTTTATATAAAAAAGAAACAAAAAATAATTTTTTCTAACGTTTTTAATCGTGTTAAAATAAAATTTATAGTTACAGATTTAAAAAAGTAATATTTTGAAAACTGTTTTGTTTATTTACTTTTTAGCATAAATTCATAAAAATAAAAATATATCTATATCTCATAGAATTATACCAATCCTCTTGTCAACATGCTTTGCAAAAGGAAAATATCTATTCTTTGTATAATAAATGAACCAAAGTGAAATAAATTGTTTGAAAAAAGATTTATGATCTTCAAGAAAATTATATTTATTATACATTTATTATTATATTAATTATTATTATATTTATTATTTATTATATTGTAAATTATGCAAAGTGGGATTACTGTTAGTCAAAAAATTGCATTTAAAAAAATAGAAGGTTTTCATCTCACAAAAATTTAGACAAGTCAAGAAACAGCTATATGGTTGCAGCTGCAGTTTTGAGTAGTTACAGTCAAGATTTCGCTTTCCACTCCATAATTGTTTAAGTAATTTATTTTAGCAGCAATTAACTACTTAATCAGTTTTTGTTTTAAGGTGTTTTCAATAACAGATTTTAGCTTAATGTTCAGGTATGTTGTTAGTGCCGATAATTCTATATACTGTTACTGAAAATTACCTACTTTTTCATATAACTCAGCACTAATAGATATTATTCCTTTAGACATAAAAATTTAATCCTTAAATCTGTATTTAAAATATTTGTTCTATCTTTTAACAGGGTGAAAGTACAGATAACTTCAACTGGGGTGTTAGGCGACGTCCTATTAGTGAAGGTGAAGCAGAAACAGAAGGGGAAGCTGGACAACGTACACAGGAAGAAAGCATCAGTGAAAATACACCATTACTTAGTTCTAGGAAGGTAATTTTTTTTTTAATTAGTTCATTAATTTTTCCTGTTTTTTTTACTTTTCCTTTTACCTTTTTACATTTACATTTTCCATTTTTTTATATTTTACTTTTCCTTTTTTTTTACCACTAGGTGAATATTTTGAAGAGAAAATTTAATTAATTAAAAAAAAATTAATAATAAAATTTTAAAGCACTGTTTCCAGATAGTAAATTTCATTGTATTATTTTCTTAGACGTTGCTGTCAGTAGTTACAAAAATTAGTTTAGAAACAGTTCTTTATTATTTTCTCTGGCCTTCCATTTAAGATAACCTTATATGAAGTACTGGGCAGAATGTAAAATATAAGAATGTTTTGCCATCTGAGGTATCAATAATTTATTTTTTAAATAAAATATTTAATGAAATATTAAAAATTCATTTTCTGCGTTATCTTTCAGGACCTGGGTAGTGTTGCACCTGAAGAATCATCTGATGATGAGGTCGGTTCTGAATCTCCACTTGATGAGATGAATGCAGCTCCTGATTTTGGTAGTAATACATCTGAAGGAAATAATTTTCCACCTTCTTCACTAAATTTACATGAACGCAGGAATTCACGTGCATGCTCAGATACATCGTAAGTATTATTTTATTAATAAACAAGTATTGTTTAAATAAATTCACTGAGTTTTTTTGTGATATGAAAAATTAGTTTCCTTTTCACTTTGTTGTACTGTGTTTTTGTCTGTATTAATTAAAATGTTTAAATTTTAATTTGTGGGTAGAAAGTATATTTTTTATAATTGTATTTTCTTGCAGTTTTATCATTCTTAATTAAATTGTCATCAGTGGTAATGTTCTCCGAAATGAAACTCCATATTAAACTCCATAGAGATAAAACTTCATATTAACATTGTATAGTGATAAATTATGAGGATGACTACAGATATTTAGAAGAAAAATCAAAGGGTAATAATGCATTCCTTTTATTCACTTGCTGGTCTTCATTTGATTGATTAATTCAGTAACTTTTAAAGAATCTTTATTGAGCCACTTTTAACCTTGATCTGATGTTTTAACTTAAAATATTTTCTACACAATAGAAAACCCTCAGTTATCTGTTTTATTTATTTTAGTCTTGTTTTCCTCTGACCTAAACAGCCCTTATTACCAGATTAAATGTTAACACTTAGTCCTAATATTTTCAGGAACTTCTCTAGTCTGTTTTTCTGCGTTTGATTCTGGCAGTCTTTTTCTTGTATGAAAGTTCTCACATAAGTTGCTTCTAAGATTTATTTATACTACTTGACGTTTTTCTCTTCATTTGTCCCATTACACATGAATATTTAATTGGCCTTTTAAATGCAAGTTGCTTTAATAGTTATTTATCCAGTGTACAAACTGCTTGCTTCTGTTAATTTCCTGCTTCAGTTTTATTTCATTCCTATTTCCATATTCATTCAGCTATCATCCATCTGAAAGTGTAAAATAAAACAAATTTATTACAAACTGCTTTGAAAAGTGTCTATAAAATTTAATCAGTCTATTTTAATCTTTGTGCCTATCAGTATTATTAAAAAAAATTAATTTCATAATATATGATTTTTTTTTTCAAAAGAAAAACTTGTTTCAAAAGAAAATTTTAATTAAATTATTCTAAAATTTTTAGTAGATGCTTAAATTTTTCATAAGTACTATTTGTTTTCAGTAAAATAATTTATTAACCATTTATGAGATTATAAAAAAAGAAGTAAAACCGATAATGGTGTTATTTCTGTGAGTTTATTCAAACAAGTATTATGTTAGAAAATCATTTAATCTGAACATTTATTAGTACTAATTAAAATCAAATCACTTAACTACAATTATTAATTATTATAAAATGAATAATTGAGTTATATCTTTTTTTTCCAATTTCTCATAGAATCACAGATAAATTAATTACTTTAAGAAAGTTGAATAGTTTTGATGTATGTTTTTGTTGCTGTTGTTTATAATGTTTTTACTAATGTTAGCTAATTATTCTAATGATACAATTTTTATTTATCGTAATGAACTTTGTTTTCCCCCATATTAGCCAAACCTTTGTATTATACCATTAATTTTCATTACATTGTAACTAATCAACAACATTTTTCTTTTTGAAACATGTTTGAAAAGAATGTAATTTAAAAAAAAATTATAAAACTATAGTATTTATTTATCAAACACAAAATAGAATAGTTCATCAGTTACTAGTGTTTGAAAAACATTAAAAATGGCTTACATTAATATCAGGTTTATTTAGAATAGCTAGGACTCAAAATTGTTAAATAGAATGTAATTTATTTGCTTTTAACCATAAAATTAGAAACTCATAATTTTTATCTTCTAGTGATTACTTATGAAAGTACTTCTTATTTTTCTACTTTTTTTTTTTTAGTTTCTATTTCTTATAAAATTATTATTTTCTTATAGTTTTATAGATTAATTATCCCAGTGCATTTACTGTTTACAACTCTAATTTGCAGTGGCTTGTATGAATAAAATAGAATTGTTTGATTTTTGGTTAGTGTCTAAATAAATAAGGATTTTTTAAAGTGTTTAATTAATTTATCCTATTAAAGATTGTTACAAATTATTTTAAAAACTTAATTATTGTATTTCTCTTTAATTACTATATAGAGGTTCAAGTGCTGGTGATATGGGAGATTTAACTCCTTGTAATGCTTCCCCCAACTTGTCTAGTTTAATCGGTGATCAGTTTCAACCAATAACTCGTGATGATACTGAAGAAGTATGGAGTATGCAAATACTTAGTTTATTTAGTCAAGTTCCTTCATCTCCATTGCAGTTATTTCATTTACTTCATCGAGTAATTAAGGTATGGATATTTTAATGTAATGGTAAAATTATTGATAATACATTTTGTTAAATATATTTTGGTTTTCCATGAAGTGACTTAAAATACCCTTAAGCAGTGGAATGTCATGCTTATGACATTGTTTTCTAGTAATGAAAAAGGTTTTTCAACTAAAATAATTTTAATGTTCACCAATATCCCAAAATTTATATGATGTTGATAAAGTGTATTTTAATAGCATTCAAAATATTCCTAATAAAATATGAGTGTTATTCAAATGAGGTTTTTTTTTATGTAGCTTTATTGATATAAGATAAAATTAGTAATAAATTACCTTACTTTTATACATAGTTTCCTTCAACAGAAATATATTTTCTTCACCAGATAGGTAGCTTTCTGAAAAGCTACTCCATTTGATAGCTTCCCATCTGGGCTTTCTGTCATCAAAAAAACCAAGATGGCTGTCAACAACCGATTGTGTAGCGTCTAGCGTCATCTTCCAATCTTTCCCTCCTAAAGCTTCTTTCAGCAAATCAAACATGAGGAAATCACATTATGACAAGTCAGGACTGTACAGTGGGGTGTTCAAGTGGAGTCCAGTGAAGTTCAGCCTGTTAATCGTAGTCTAAGCTGCTGTATGTAGTCATGCATTGTCATGGAGAAGGAAGACATTGTAGTGCCATTTGTAGTTGCCAGTCATTTGCCAGTGTCATTTGTTGCAATAAGCAGCCCTAATATAATTTAACAACTGGAAATAGTATGCCGCACTTTTCATCCTTTGTTTGTGCAGAAATCAAGTAGTAGCACATCTTTTTGAATCCCCTTGACATAGTTGTCTGAACTTTTTTAGCTGACAAGCATTCCTTGGCCTTGATTGATAATCCTCCTCACTTTTCCACCACTCCATTCTGAGGTATAGTGGTGGATTCGTATTTCATTACAGGTCACAGTAATGTTCAAAAATGCCTCTCCTTCTTTCTCAAGCCGCTGACAGAGGTTTTTCTGGATATTTCTCTGTGCCTTAGTGAGCAGGTGTGGAAGCCACCTTGCTGATATCTTGCTGTATCCAAGACTGTCTGACAACATTGTATATACTTTCCCAATGCTTATTCCCACCTCTAAGCAACTTCAGTGGTTATGGGGCAGTCACCTTCCAAAAGATCATGAACAGCCAAATGTCATCATTGATGCTGATCCGTGGACAACATTTGTGACTTCGTTTTTCACTGTATTATGGCTACTTCAGAATTTTTTGCCCCAAATACTTGAGTTTTTGACAGGGTAGCATGTCTAAACTGTGTGTGAAGTCGAGTCAAAATTTCATAGAATCTGACATCTTTGTTTGCAAGAAATCTGATTATAATTCATTGTACGACAGACGAGGGTACGTCCTACTCAGACATTTTGCTACTGATGTGGAAACATGACCTATGGGCGTGGCTGGCCAGTTCCTCCTATATACATATCCAACTAACCACTTTAATCACCTTTATGTTACTAATTCAATAATATTTATCAAACAGACAAAAAAATTATAATGAGGATAATAGTAAAGTAATAAATCTGTTTATTTAATTTTTCTTACCTAATACCTTTGTAATAAAGTGTTAATCAGTTGTAATTAAGGAATTTTTGCTAATTAAAATACAGAACATTTTTTCCTGGAGAATTTACTGGTTGATATAATGAGATCTGAGAAGTTAAATATGTAGCAATATGTTTTACTCATGACAGGTCATTGTAATAGTCACTTTTTAATTATTTTAAAGTACCCAACTTGTTGATTGTCTTGGAGCAGTTTAAGCTATTATAGATATTCATGTAAGTTAGAGGAATAACAGAATTTACTTGTACATTAACTACTGTTGTTTGTTATTGTTGTATGAAATTGCTTCAGAAAAAAAGAAGCTAGTATATATTTATTTTACATTAACCCTGTATTAAAAGCTTCAGGCTTATGTGCTTATATTGTGCAAAAAAAAAGGTACATAAAAATCTACAGTTTCATTCATGGAACCCATTATTCTTCAGAAATTCTTTTGTTTTGTTGCTTTGGTGTTAACGTTATTAGCTTAATTATTCATTGTTTTCCCTCTACAGTTGATTTTAATTGAGGCAAAAGTAAAAATTTAACATTGCCAAGTTGGAAGAGTGTGATAGACTTTCCAGAGACATTATTGTATAGTGCTTGGTTTGGTGACATGTTAAACATCATGAATCAGGATGGGCTGATGCATTGTCCTGCAAAAAGTACCCTTTTGTTTATTTTCTATTATAGAATTTTCTGCTCATGAAGACAGTAAATGTAATCACTATTTGGTCTTCTGCAATGGTTCACAGTGAACAATAGACCACAGTTTAAAATAAACCTTTTCTTTGCTGTTAATCAAACAAAAATTTTTTTTTCCAATGAGATGATATCGATTTTGATGATTCGTAGTTTATATGCAGATAGTATTTAAAAAAGAACAAGCTGGTTCATCTCCTGCATTTATATTGTTCAGAGAATCTTGTCAGATATTGGTAAAGTCTCCTAAAAATGTCAGTCGTATTTATTTTTTATCAATGGAAACATTTTTGGAAAAGTATATTGACAAAAGTGATACTTTTTCAGATCATTGTGAAGAATATTGTGGCTACTTTCCATTACTTCCTTAACTTCTGATTATTTCATTAGACAGATACTCAGTATATTCATAATTTGTTGTGTTAGTAAGCAGTAAGCAGCTATCAGCATCAAGCTTCTCATAGAAACAGTACACTCATGGAGACTTGTTTTTCACAGTACTCATGGAAACTTGTTTTTTCTTAGCTATTTTAACATGTTTTTCCCACTGACGTTATTGTCCTTTATGATGATTTTTTTAAGTTAAACAATAAAATATGATATTTTTTTGTTATTCACTTGATCAACATTTTGAATTTTGATGATGCCACATGCATTTTCCTTGCTGGTTATTATTCTTATTATTTCAAATGAAGGTGACAATTCCAGGCTCTTTTTTTAAACTTAACTCAAATAAGTATTATTAAACTTTATACAAATAAGTAATATTTGTATATACTATTCTAGTTCCATAAAACAACAATAACTCTGTTGAAGTAAGTTCTGCTGTACAAATTCATAGTTATTGCAACTAAATAATCAAAGTGATTAAAAATGGAGAGAAATGGAAAATAACCATTAATTCTAACGACTTGTTCTTTGACATTATGTCAAAAGTAGTTAGAAAGAAACCAACTCACTAGTCAGCTTAAGGATAGTACCTTCCTAAAGGTATGCTTTCTCTGATGACTTGTGTGTAATATATGCACTATGTATAATATAGGTGTTGTATCATTTCTCACAGAAAGTGGTTTATTCATTTTTTGCTTTTCGTCCTTTTTTCCAATCATTCCTACAGTTGACAAGTTTTAAGCATTTTCAGGTATACTCGTGAAAATGCTCCTAACTCAGTTACACTCTTCAGGTATAAGTCCCAAGTGTAAATCAAGTGTACAACTTCAAACTGGTGGAATAACAAACTTCTAATAATTTAAAAATTATATGCCATAAAACTGCCAAAACACAAGATAAATTAATTATATTTACTTAGTACTTGCAGAACACCAATGAAAATTTATTACAACTGTACAAACTCATTTGCGCCAACTAAATTTTTTTTAAAATGTTAGCTTAAAATTAGAAAATTATAACTTTTTAATTTAACAAATACTGAAAAGCAACTAACGTCATATAAGACTATAAGTTATGATTAAAATACATGAGTACTCATTTGAGCAACTATCAAATAATGGATCACATGACGTAAGGGATTTTAAAACAAAAATTATTCGTTAAAGACTTGCATAATCTTAATATACAATAATTAGCTGATAATGTATTGAAAATTATTAATTATAATGAAAGTACTGTTCAAGTATCTTTAATCGCTTAGGAAATATAATTAAAATTAAATTACACGCAAGATCACCCTCTCATGCTCAACCCTACCATTTTTTTTTTTTTGGAAATCTTTAGTTTAATATTAATAATCTGAGTTTAGTAGAAATTAGAGATAATAACTTTGTTATAAATGAATTAATTATTGAGAGAATAATAATAGCAACACTGTTTGTTCGGGAAAGTCTTACTAAACCTTTCATTGGTAACTAGTTTATTATGAATATAAGAGTTATCTGTAGTGTGTGATCTGTTACAAGTTTTATTTTAATACAAAATATTATTACTGAATTATATATATGTATTATATAAATTATGTTTGTCTAAGGGATAAAAAAGAGCTTCTCAGTTTGTAAATTCTGCTTAGTTGCTATATTTGATGGTTTATTTATTAATATTGACATTGAGAATTAGTAAAATTCAATAGATAATTTGATTTTTTTTCAGGATGTGTTACGTAAAAGTGTGTGTTTTACTAGAGAGGCCTGTCATTATCTATCTGAAAGTATGGAAGCTGCAAGTACATTAGTATCTCAGTTGGCATCTCTGACCGATACGTTAGCTTCACATGGTGATCCACCACTTGTCTGGTTTTCAGTTGAAAGAGTTGCTGGTTCAAGACTTGTTGAAGCACTTCGTTTTGGAATGCTTGAATTAAAAGAACATCTTGATACTTTTCTTGATCGAAAGGATCATGCAACTGAGGTTATTATAATTTTATTTATCAATGTCCTAACTGTTTTAAATGACTTATTCATTTATTATTTTATATATATTTTATTTCTGTGGCTAAAAGTTTGAAAAATATTGAGAAATCTTTTTTTTATGATGTAAAAGTCTCTAAAAAAATTTTTACATCCATCTCATTGAGAGCACATAGAAGTTATCACTATATATTATACTGTTAAATTTACATAAAAATTTGAAAATTAGATTTGATGTTATTTGTAAATTATGAAGAATTTATTAGATAAGAGTTTTTAATTATCTCTCTGCTTGAAGTGAGGGAGATATATCGTGTAAGAAATTAAACTCTTTCTTAACATTTTATCAGAATTTTATTTTGCTACTGACTTAAAATGTTAGAAATGATTTACCTGCATATAAAATTTGACTAGGCTATTTTTTTTCAATCATTTATTGATATTTAAAATAAAATGTAGACTCAATCCTATATACTGAGTATAAAATTAAACCAAATTTCATAATTTTTGTATTACATTATTAATTATCATTTTTGTATATCAGTACTAAACCCAGTTTTTCATTGTCTTTTTTATCTATTTATTTATTCTGTAAATAACTTTTTGGTAATCTGTAATCTTTCAGGTAAATCTAAAAGAGATTTCAGGGATGTTTTTTAAAAAAAAATTCTCGTCTCATTTGTATATACATATATTTAAATATATATATATATAATTGAACTTAATCCACCCAAGTACAGATGTAAGACATCTCTTACCTTTGTATTTGTATAATTTTTCACAAAATTACTCTCATGGGATCCCACATCATCAGTCATGTATAATATTTATAAAATTACATATTAAACATAAAATAAAAGGAATAAAAAATTAAAATTGCTGTTAGATATAAAAGAGTATATGAAGTCATTAAATAATAAAGTAATATAAAAACAAAGATGTAATAACATGTATATGGCTAACCAAAACTACTTGATATAATTTTGCTAGCTGTATTTTATTTAATGACTTCATATACTCTTGTACATGTAACAGCAATTGTAATTTTTTAATATTTCAATTTTATGCTTAATATGTAATTTTATAAATACTTTATAAATATTGTAAAATTAATAAATATATAAAATCATGTAAAGTCATGTAATGGGATATGTAGCAAGCCAATTAATGTTGTTACTTGGTGCACATGCACGAAATGTTGATAACCATACTGCAGATGATGACACATAAGAAAATGATCTTGCTTAAAAAACATACCATATACAACACTGGTCAACAAAATTAAATTTTTTGTTTATTAAATGAGAGTGAATGGCTGATTCTTATAGTATGTTTATGCTTTTTTCTTGTCTATTAATAGATTTATTTTTATCAGGTTCAGTTTTTTAAGTGGAATTTTTTTTAAAACAAAAAATGTGTGTTAAATGTAATATGAAAATACATAACATTTAAGGGACTGTAATAAATAAACAAAAGCCATTTTGTTATTAAAAAATAAAATAAAATACATTCACAAAATGTTATACTTTTGGAGTTCATGAATGATACTACCTGAAAATACAAATTACAGTTACAAAAATACTAAGCCTTATAGAAGACTTCTGATTTCATATTTAAAATCAGCAAGAAAAATACTATAGGAATCAGTTATTCACTCTCATTTAACAGTGTAAATTAAGGCAAGTTGAATTCAGTTAGATAAAAAAATTGACTAAGAGCTTTCAGTTTGTTGAGTTTTAATGTTTTATTACACATTTTAGTAATAATATACTTTAATATATAAATTTATTCATGTTTAACAGTGTATGGAGGCTGTGAAGGCATGCTTGAAAAACAATGAAAGAGGGGATTCAAGCAGCAATACAAATATAGTTAGAGGAGGTAGAAGTAATCTAGAAGATGCAGCTTTGGATTTGGGCAGAGCATGTTATAAGTTACATTTTCAGTTACTTCTTTTGTTAGAATCTGCTA
This sequence comes from Zanna intricata, assembly GCA_010016005.3. Lineage (NCBI taxonomy): Eukaryota > Metazoa > Arthropoda > Insecta > Hemiptera > Fulgoridae > Zanna > Zanna intricata. The sequence continues at coordinate 22,413 of JAAAKQ030320830.1, forward strand.
ACAAGATGTTTACTGTGCTTTGTAACACAGCCCATGAAAATCAGGTGACTGTTAATTTTTATATCAGTAAACTAGTATCTATAAATATACTGTATACTGTCTACTCTCATGTTTACGAGTATGCAATACTCACAAAGTTTGAATAATCTCCCTGTTTATAAATATGTTTCATCATATTCGTAAACATGAATATAATAAGTCTATATAAGTAAATTTACCTACTATAAATCTTTGTAAGTAGATTTATTTGTTAGTGTTACTAACTGGTAATCTAATGGAAAATCTGAAACAGGTAAATCTAAAAAGAATTAAGTAAATCTACTGTTACACAGTTGTAGCCATATAACCCCTTGCTGAAGGTTTTTTTATGTTTTTTTTTTTTTATTTTTGATTATCCTGTAAATACATGGATGTATTTATTATCTTTTTTAAAATATTTATGGTGACCAAGAAAATTTGTTGCTTACACTTAACACAGTTGATACATGATAGTCAGGGTGATATTAAAAAAAAATATATATGCAAATGCCTTCATATTTTAAAACTGAGAGATACTAGAATGTAGAAACAAGTGACAAAATCTACATAGTTACAAAATTACTACTTTATGGTGTAGTTTGACATTTTTGTCCATTATATTGAATCAGTATAGCGGATAAAAATGTAAAGTTTTATAAGAAAAACAAGGACAAAAACCATTTCTCGATAAATGCCTTTGTTTTCTAGTTATAAGCTATCAGAGTTGAAAAAACAGAAAAACTATGATAGTAATAAAAGAGAGAAAACACTTTAATCTTTACCCATTTTTATCTCAGAATTTTTTTCTCAGTTTTCTGTTTAGTTTTAAGTTCAAAATATCCAGTAACAAACTTTAAACAGTTAATGTCCCAAACACTAATAATAATTTACAATAACTAATAATTTGCAACACAACTACAAATTAAAGGGCTTGGTCAACAACTGACATTATTTACTTTAATTATCAGAATATTTTATTTAAAAATTTTATATTAAAATCTTGTATTATATTCATCATCCTGTTTAGAAAAAAAAAAAAAATTCAATGTGATAGATATATAATATGGTGGATAAAAATTTCAGATGCACCATAAAGTAGTAATTTTTTAACTTCGTAATTCTACACTTGTATCTTTCTCTTGATATCCCTTAGTTTTAAAATACGAAGCCATTTTCATATTTTAATATCATCTGTATAAAATTTTATGTTGAATTATTTATCTGGTATCTGCACTTGCCATTAATGTGTTTCTGCCGCAGATATTATTTTCTTTGTAAATGTATTACAGTTGCGTATGAATGTGTTCAAGTTCTGTTCTAAAATGTCTGACCATTGGCAAGGAGGAAAAATGACTTCTAATTATAATCTTCTTCAAAGTAATCCCTATGTGACTAAACACTTAACCCAGCACTTGTTCCGTTTCTGGAAAGTTATCTTTTGAAGTGATTTTCACTTTTTTATGTTTTTGTTTTTATGCTGTTGTCACCTTAACTCTTTCTGAATACTGATAAAAACTGTCGATTGTGTATTAAGGCTTTCAAGATTAATTGATTTGGACATTATCAAACATGAAGAGGGTCAAAAAAAAAATATATATATTATATAATAAATATTCCATATTTAAAGGATTAAATTTGTGTATCAAATTAATCAAGTTATACATATTTTATCTTCTAGCTTCGTGATCTCTCAAGTGATGTTTCTGCAATGAAAGTGGCATTGCATAGAGCTCTGGATGAAGGTCTTGAATCAAGCGATCAGGGTACACCTACACCAACACCAACACCATCTCCATCACCTGTTCCTGATCTCTCAGAAACAACACTAATTGAATTATTGCAAGATAATAAATGGAGTTCAGCTTTACAGTATGCAAGGCATAATAGGTACCTTTCTTTTATTAATTAATTTATTTAATACTGAAGAATACTTTTTTGTGTAACATTACAATGGTATCAAAGAAAGAAGCAGTAGTTTTTAGTTTTTAATTCAACAAAGTATTTTTGTCAGACAACAAAAAGTCTAGTAATAGTCAAGTTTTATATATATTTGTGCACATCTACATACGTTGGCCTGTATTTGATCTTATAACTCTAGATCCCTTGACTGATTTTTCTCAAACTTAGTTGACAGGTCATTCTTTAGGAAAAAAGAATGTATTAAATTTTGCTAAAGATTAGAAGATGGGGTGAGGATGTTTTAGCCAAAATAAAATGACAAATTTTACAGGGACACACAGTAAGAAAAGCTTAACTTTTATCAAGATCACAAATTGCCAAAAAAATTTATTTTATATTTTTATTCCCTTCCTAGAAAATTATAACTTTGTTTATTTAGAATTATGGCCGTATATTAGTATATTTTTAAAAATTCTAAAAAGTAATTTTTTTAATTTATTAAAACCAATTAGGAATTTATTCTTAAAAATCAATTTTACCTAAATGCTTTCTCTTGAGTTTGGAACCCTCAAAATTAAAAAAAATTTCTGCAGTCTCAAATTCTTAAAACTAAAAACATATTTCTTTTAAACAATAAATTCACTAAAATAACTTATACACCTCCCCTGATGAGGGAGCTTCCAAATTTAAAAAAAAAGAATGTTTTTTAAAATTTCAATTTTAATTTATTTAAAACCCATTTCAGTGAATATTTTAATTAATAAAAAGAGCCCCCTGATGTATAAGTCCCTGAATTTTTGAAAAGTAAAAAACATATTTTTCAAGAATTGTGATGCCAATATATTATTAATAAAAAAATTTGGTTTGCTTTATTTTGTTGAATATTAAAAATTAAAATTAAAAGATTTACACATTATCAAACAAGTCATTTTATATTTAATAAAACGAAGTGTTAAATCAATAATATAAAATTTATTACGATAAATATTTTTTTATAACTATCCATTAAGAAATAACTGAATTTTGAATAACTGATTTAAAAAAAAATTAATTGCTGATTTTTAGTTTTCATTAATAACTGTTGTTTTAAAGATTGCCGAGACAAAAAAACTTTATTACTTTTTATTACAGAAAATTTTTCTTACTAGTGTAATTGATTTCAAAACATGTCATGTTAAAAATTTGTATGCATAGTATTGTAGAAATGAGTTCACTTCTCTCTTGCTTTACTATCAGCTCTATTCCTGCTACAGAGATGTTTCTTTTATTTAACAGCCCACATACTTATTGCTATTTCATTCACTTTCTTTAAAAATTTCAAAAATTAGTAATCAGTATAGTTCTTTACATATTGTTTGAGTACTTATATGGTTTAAATTATTGTTAATATTTTCTAACAGATCGCTTGCTGGGTAAACTGATATGTTATTTTGAATAAATGTCATTTTTTGTGTAATATGATTATTGTTTTATATTCCAGACGTTGTTGGCCTAGTGATTTTATTTCTACTGGAGCCGAAGAAGATGATATTGCTAGTATACTTAGTGTATACTGTTGTCATTTGGTCAAAGAAAAACAAGGTAAGTATATTAAGCTATGATGCAATTAACATTGTACAATTATATATTAAAATTGATTAGAATAGCTGTTATGATAAGTGATGACCATATCAGTTCTTTATAAATAATCTTTAATTAAGCTCTCGGTAGTGTAAGAAGTAACCCATATATCTACAGGTTTAATCATGTTAACCAGTATCTAAAATTACATATTATTTGGAATAGAAAGACAATCAAAAACATGTTTAACATTTTCTTTAAAGAAACAAAAAATTGTATTGTTTAATAAAATGAAAATATTAGTTTATTTTTTTTTATTTGTATGAATTTTACTGTGATATTGTAATACTTGTAATAATCAGATATATGTTTTAATTGCTACAAAATTTAATATTAAAAAAAAAACTGAATCAAATACATAACAAAGTATTTTAAAAATTATTAAAATAAAGTTAATAAAAATCAATTTGTTATCTTATCCTTTTAAATATATTCATAAAATTTTATTACACTTAACTAAAATATAATCAAATTGCCTTAGAATTTTATATTAAAGGGTTTTTATTAAATTAAAGTTTTAAATTAATTTACTAATACCTTCTTTTTTTTATTTTTTTTTTAATTTAATTTTATTTTTTAATTTAATTTACATAACTATCCATCAGACCTAAGTCTGTCGACGGATATACTAAGCTTAATGAAA
>JAAAKQ030320941.1:2600-26592 GCA_010016005.3 Zanna intricata
TTCTTTAGATAATAGATAATACTTGGTGATATAACTCTTTAATCGTAGCTCCAAAATTAAAATCACATTCCAATATTCGTATTTGATATTTCTGCACACATATACGAGTGTATATATATATATATATATTTGTGTGTGTGTGTGTGTGTGTGTGTGTGTGTGTTTTGCTTGGTACTAAATTGTTAATTTTAATTGTTGAATATTAATGATTTAAAATCATTATCATCCAAACGAAAATTATATTTAAAAGTCAGAATGTAAATGATTATTAGAGAAAAGGTAATATAACTATACAGATTGCAAAAAAATATTGAGATTTTAAAATTATTTAATATCTGTTAATATGACTTACAATAATAAATCACAAAAAAATTAAAGAGTAACTCTTACAACAATTTCATACAGCTGTTTTATGTGAGCAGCTTTCATCATGCTAAATACATCCAACCTATAGCAAAATACATTAAATACTTTAACCAATACGTCAGAAGTAATGGAAGCGTCAGATGCTTCAATCCCGTGCATACAATTTTGTAGATCAATAGATAAACGAGGTAGTAGATAAGACACATGCAAAAGATCTCTTGTAAATATTACACGGGATTAGATTAGGACCCCCGCTACAAACAAGCTCGTCATCAGGACCATGCCGACCAATTCAGTGATTGGAAAAAACGTCATTCAACCAATCCCGTACAGATTTATGCCGGTGAGGAGGTTTACCACCTTATTACCAAATAAAACGGCAAAAAAATGATTCATGTTTAATTCTCTGGTTCATCTTGCAGTTGAAGAAATAAACCATATCCAAACAAGCAATTGTTTTGCTTGCTTTAGAAAAAAAATCACTGCCCTTAAACTTACCATTGGGATATCGTACAGAAAAATATATAATCTTAGGGAATCCCCTTTTACATTATAAGAGATCATGGAAACTTCTGAATCCTTAATAACGACTGTGTGTGTTTACTTTTCCAGTAAGCTGAAAAATGATTTATAACTAAACACATTATTAAAAAGAAAGTCCTCAGATTCATGCGGCAAAATTTATTTTTGATAAGTCGGTACGCATAACGTAATCAATAGTCTTCAAAGCCTGTAATTACTGTAAACGGTATGGTCGATCTGTTCCCATGCAAGTTTTTTTTGTGGTTTTATAAAGAATCTTGTCTATGAATATCTGCTTTCTACTAAGCTACCCGATTTTTAGCATACGATTAAAGCAGCTGTCACCACCATTTGTTCCAGACAGGCTAGTCGTAGTAAGGGACGAGCTCTCATATTGGTTGGATGTGTGCCGCGTGAAGAAAGATGCTCATATTGAACCTTGTTGGGGAAAAATGTAAGATTTACATTTTCTTCCTATTTGTAATTCATTAAAGTAAGTCAATAGTAAGATACATTATATAGTTTTAAAGCCCCTATGTTCTTGTTTGTATACATTGTGTATTTTATTAGTATAATTTTTCTGTTAAAATTCAAATACTTTTTTGAATATAAAATTTTTAAAGATTGTATTATACAAAATGTTTGTGTATAAATAGCTTTAAGATAATGTTTAATCGATAAGAGAAATCATTTCATGTTTTCTGCTAAGTAAGTAAAAGAACCCTTTCATGAAACAAAAACAAATTCTTCATTTGTTCACAAAACTTATAGGGATGGGAGAAGTAGTCCAAGATGTTACCTGATCTTTCAAATAGTTTTTATTTGTGATTATGGGCTATGTACTATCTTTGACAAAATCTTAAGTATGTATGTTAAAATCTCGCTTAAAAATCATTCGGATGGTTTTAAAATTTGAAATTAAATTTTTTGTTGTACATTGAAGTGTTTTCTGTTTTAGTATTTCTGTAAATCACTTTAATTGGCTCAGATATATTTAATTACTCATATTATAAATTCAAAAATATGTTGGGCTTAAAACAAATTAATACTTAATATTTTATTATTATATATTTAAATTTAAATTTAATTCAAGGTTAATTTTAACTTTTAAAAACATAACATAAAATGAAAAGAAATTTAAATATTGATAAAGAAAAATAAAATGTATTTAGATATTACTAAAAGAAAAACGTTAAGCAACATAATCAGATCTGAAAAGGAAGGAATGTTGATTAAATATGAAAGAAAGAAACCAATGAATGTGGGATGAGGTTATGAAATGAGAAGTGGTGGGATTTAATAGCAAAAAGGGGGATTATGTTTCTTTTTCAACAATCTGTACTTTGGAATATTTAAATAAAAAAAGTCTTTTCTGAGAGAGAAAAAAGTAATAAAGGTAACAAAGAGCCACTGATTAAATTAATATAAGCATTATTTAAAATTTTTTATTTCATATATAAGCTAATACATATTAAGACTGGTAGTTTTAAGGAGAACTTTATGGTACAATTTTAATTGTAAAATTATATCTAAAAACTATGGGCTATGGTAATTATATTTAATTAAATAATAAAAATAAGCTGACTCACTTTGTCTGCTGTTACCGTAATAACTGACGATCGATAATGAATTTTGCTGCTTATGGAAAATGTTGGTGCCTAATTTGGACTCAGAATCTTCAGCTGTGAGGTCGGGCTAGTATCATCCCGCCACAGATTTCAGTAAAATTAAAAATAAATATCAAACGGAAATTTAATAACTAAAGTTAAAAATTTTATTTAAAAATAATAACTTATTCTTTTTGAACATAAATAAATTAAATAATTAATACAATTGTAAATAATAATCGATTATTGATTAAAAAAATCGGTTAGAGTGTTTTCAACTACAAATAGAAACTACGCTCTTCGATGAAACATACAACAAAACGAAAGTCATTTGTTGTCTAATTTTCATGATTACTAATTTTTATTTGATTGCAGAAATGAAAAATTACTTTTTGTGCTTTTAAAAATCCTTTTATTGATTGGGGTTGAATATATACTTTCAGATGAAAACAAGTTTTTGGGTATAAGCAAACATTTTCTTAATTACTATTCAGGCCTGGTTTAATAATATTTTCCATTCCTTTCTGTTGTGTGGTAATCGTTTAACCTAAACATAATCTTAATTTAATTTACAAACTAAATTTATAAATACAAACTTCATTAGAATAAATTTTTAGGTATTTTTAAATTGTAATTAAAAGTACGAATTAAATATTTGTTTATTTATTTACTTTTTACTATTTAGATATAATAAAACAACATTTATTAATTTAAACTCCCATTTATTTGTTTTTTAATTCCAATCTTAGTCTTTATCTAGACTTTTTCTCTAAACTTAAGTCCTTTAACTATACCTGAAGTGTATAGCCCTTAGAAACTAATTAATTATATTTGATGTTCTTAATTATTGTCCCATCAAAATAATTTGTGTTATTATGAGATTTTTATCCCAAAAAATTTTCCTCTCATACTCATGTTACAGGTCTTTATTCTGTAAAAAGCGACTGATTCCCAGTATACATTTCTGGTTTAACAGAAGACACGGTGAGATAAATTTTTATCTCACCCAGTTGTTATCGTGACACAGAGGGGGGGGAGATTCTCAGACTACCTGTTTAGATTTAGAACGATGGAGACTCCCGTGTAGAAATATTGTTCCATAGAGGATTCTCCGGATCATACAATCTTCAGATGTGTGAGAATAGATGAGATCAGACGTAAGATGAGAATGGAGTGGTTGACACCAAACAGTAAAATATATGCTGGAAGGACCTTTGTAGTGGGAAACTGTGAGTAAAATCGTGAGTCCATACTCAGGAAAAAGGAAGAAGAATATAAATCCTGGTCAGTAGACTAAATAAATGGGCACTTAGTCGTCAAACATACGTAAGTCCACCTACGTTGTGATGAAAACGTAGACATGATGGCGAGGGGTTGACGGACAGTCCTCTGCTGAGTTGCCGCTCGTCTGCGCTTCGTGGTTTGGAGGCTGGATGGAGACTCTGGATCTCCTAAGCCCAAAGTCACCTCCCGAAAGTGAGTAATGCTTAATTGCGGGTCCGGCCCCGGAATGGGAGGAATGGTGAGAAGAGTTTTAATCGGTATGGCACAGGCATACATACGCACTTAAATAACATCTTTTGGAACCTGTTGCGGAACTCGACACTTTAATTTTAATCGCTTGATAAAAGTAGAGCTTAAAATAAACTCTTTCATTTCTTGCGCTTAAAACTGGGTCGTTGCAATCGATTCAGTTCTTTAAAAAAATTTAATTTTACTAATAAATAACAAAATTACTTCACTGACTTCTAGATCAGTTAGTCTCTACTCCGGTTTTCGGTCAGGTCTAACATTTTTTCATCTATCTATAGTTAATTCATCTTCATCCCATTTTCTTCGTTTGATTGTATGTGTTACTTGTTCGCGGATGCAATATTAAAATACCCTTCTTATTTCAACGCGATAATTAGCTGTTAAGGTCATTATCATAGATTAAGATTGTATTATTAAATTATAAGAAACTGCAATCTTATACATTCTATAAAAGGAAACTTGTATTATCTGATTCCAGTTTTTGCCAATTTAAAAAAAAAAAATTTTTTAAAGGAAATAAGAAAATCCATTAATTGAATAAGAATTAAATTAAGGAAGAAAAAATCATTAAAATCATCCCAATTTTTGTTTGCAACAATTCTTGTATTATATTATTTATATTTATATTCTTATATTATTTATATTTTTAGTATATAGCTTATTGGCATCAACACCTAGCCTGAGGATAAATTTTAATTTAAAAGTTAGATTTGAGTATAGACGTAATTCTATTAGTAAAAATATATTGTCCTGTATTTCGTAACTACCCAAAAATTTAACATAAATATAAAACGAAATTTTCGTTACAAGTGCGAGGGTCAGTAATATATACTGGCGCTGACGCGTATGATTTTTATTATGAATAAGTACATAATAACTAAATAAGATTTTTTTGGAACAAGCTTGCAATTTTTAGAAAACTTATAATTGTTTTCAGTGTGTTAGGTTTGTATTGAAAATCATAATTGTTTTTCGATCTTAATTGATATAGCAGACGTTCAGTGTTGTATTCAGTACAATTTTGAAGTATACATTTAATTTGTGGTATCAAGACTTCTCTTTTTAAAAGATAAGATTAACTTATAGAAAATATGTTTTGGTTATATCAGTATACTGATAATTTTAAAGTTAGGACTACTTGTTCTTACGATTTAACTGAACTATCATAAGAGAAAAGTTGTATGTGGTGTTTTCTGTTCGAGGATTTGTTCTTATAAATCCCCCATTCATTTTTGTTATAAAATTTCTAAATTTACGCCTCAGATCATTCGATACGACTGAAATAAGTTTTACTACGGCAATTTGAAATTGTATAATGGAACCTTTTGGCTGCTTTTTTTTTGCATTTATGTTGAAGTGCCTTGCATGCAAGATAAAATTAAAAGTACATCTTCTATTTTAAGCAGTAAGGCAAAGTAAGAAATACATTCTGAACCAACAGATGTGGAGAAGTTCTTTTTTGGTTAGCCACTAAATATCTCAAGGATTTTAAGATTTTAATTCTGTGCCAAAACTATTCACTTCATTTTTTCAGTAACAATTTTGATTGTACTAAAAATGAATACAGATGCAAGTAGTACTTCTGTAAATAGTAATCCCAATAAATGTTTATCAAGCACTTTATAACTTTAGGTACTGCCGATTTTTTAAAACTAGATTCTGAAGATGAATCTTTCAAGTAATTTTTGTATAAAATATTAGTCCATTCAGATTATAATCTCAGAAGATTAGTAGTAGAAGAAAAGTGGTTTTTCCTTTAAATGTCTTTCTGTAATCATTTATTTTGAGAACGGATTTAGATATCTATTGCATTTCCTGCAGAAATCTACGTAAGTAGTCTTAATTTGGGAAAAATTGAGACCCATTCAGTTAGTCGTTCATAGTGATGAATAATCACTCTTCTATTGTGTATTTAATTACAACTATTAATAATGGAAATAAAATAAAATGCAAAATTATCACCTAAACAACTGTTCTACTCGGTTAATGATTTCAGCCAACGTGTCTATCGCTTAGACGTACCTTTACCTATGGTACTTCTGAATACTGTGTAATTTGTTTCACACAAGTTTTAAAGGTACAAACTATCACAGATTACGGCACTAAATGTGCGTTCAGCCAAGCAGTTACTGATTAGATTTGTAGAATGTGCTCTTAATCCCTTAATAAATAATTTTTAGAATGGTAACTATCTAGATCATATCAAAAGGTTTTTCATAATAGCTTTTAGTTGTTTTGTTTTTTTACGTATTGTAATGCTTTTAAAATCTCAACCTGTGTCTCTGATTCCTGGTATAGTTTGTTCTTCTTTTTTTGGTTGAGTTAGAGAAACCCTATTTATAGACAGTGTTCAGAATCACAACAGGTTCCTTAAGAGGTTGTTCAATTACGTATATGTGCCTGGGCACTACCAACTAAACCTCCTATCTCACCACCTCCCCTCCCAGGGCCGGACCCGCAATTAAGCATTATACAACCCCAGAAGGTGCCTTCAAACTTCAGGGATCCAGAGTCCCCGTGCCTCATCACTGTCACCCATCCGCGAACAGGGAACAAACGACGGCTCAGCAGGAGATCCTTCACCCCTTCGCTCTGCAATACTTTACTTCACCTGTGCACAGGAGTTTATTCAGGTATTCTATTCATCAGTGACGTCATTTTTTTTACACAAATATTGTTTGAAAAGCCTCATGCATTTGTTCCCTTGTCCTTCTCTTCCATCACTCCGACTTTAAACTGTGAGATAACGGAGAATCTCTATTCGTTTTCCAGCATCTTGCTAAAGATATTTTCTGCATTCAGCCGACCAACTATCGAATAGCACTCCCGGCGTTCCCTGACCCAACCTATTGTACTGAATGATCAAGTGCTACGGGGTATTCAAAACCCAAAAATATTAAAAATATCCAAAGTCTAACCATTTGCTTAGGCTGGTCAGTTTAGAAATAATCTTATTATCCAGGAGAGGAATCGGTTAGTTCATCAAAAGCAAGGTCCAGTATTATTCTTTTGAAATAATAATTGTATGTTAAATAATTTTGGGTACAAATATATAGATGAGGAAAGTGAACCTCTTTATCACAGCTTTATTCAGATTCTTTATACAATTCACAGAAATACTAATTTAAAAAAAAGGTGATGATACCATTGAAATTTTATACTATTGCTGTCAGGGTTTGTGCAATTTTGCGTAGAAATTAATTTTCCTGAAATGGCTTTTATATTATGGGTATATATTTTATGTTAATGGATTTAACATTATGCACAATTTCTTTTATTTTTATGTATTTCTTTTTTTTTTTTTTTTTCATTTAACTTTACAAAATGTTCCATAAATTGGGCTTAGCTTTCATTCTTTTATTCCATGGTTTTTTCGAACCTTTTAAAGCCCAATTAAAGTTTGATAATGAAGTATATTTCATATAGATTATCTAGATTTTGTTAATTCCTCAAACTTTCAAACAATCTTTGGTGATATATAATTAAGAAATTGATTTATTAAAAGAAAATGGCTTAACTACTAGAGGTATTATATGAAAATTAATATAGTAAAAAACTGACCCATTGTTGTTTGCGTTTCTTTTTGACTGTACATAATTTCTGTATGAGCCGAATCCGTTCAGATATTTGATTTTCCTGGAAAAAAGTTTCTTATATTTCTTGCCTATTCTTTCAATTAAAATTCAATATAAAAAAATAGTGATCATAAGGATTTTAAGTTTTCCATAAAGCATACATGCACAATCCACATTCCATTGAATGACTTTAGATAGCATATTTGTATGAACTACTTTCCTTCCTTTATTTTCTTTTAAACCAATCTTTTCGTTTTTAATGTAGGATTTGTTTTGAAAAATGTATTTAAAATATTTAATTGTAATATAAAAAATCCATAAAAATATAAAAAATCTATTAAAAAACAATCAAACAAAAATGTACAGAAACTAATAACATTTTTGACCCATAAAAAATTAGATACGATATCATAACATCTTTCCTTTTTTTGGGGATCTTAATTTTTATCTCCATTCCTGGAAACTAATCATACACACAGCTCCAGGGGATGCCACCGCCTCAAACTACCTCTTCGAGAACTAATGTTTCCCTAGGTAGTCGGGACTCGGTTTTATTACCATACGCCATGCCTCTAATGACGGGAGCCCAAGGGGGTCACCAACCGGGACTACAGTGTTACTTTACCTCCCCCTTTAAGGTCTCAAGGGAGCTCCTAGGGATTTCCATTCCAATCATCGGCAGTAGAACACCTAAGCTGCCTACCCCTTCAGAACTGGCATTCCCATCCGAGACCTTCCCAAAAACACAGGCGATGGATCTCAATTTTTGGTGCTGACACTGTACCCACGTCCCCCAAAAGGGTGTCCCCGAACATTGCATTGAGAACTTTTGGTCCTCTGTTAATCCTTTCGAAGATGCTGCTCGATCCACAGTTAAAACAGTGCCCCCATTTATCTCGACTGCTGCAAAATCCGATCGGTCGGTTGCCCAACCCCGCACAACAAACTTTCCTTGTCAGACCTCCTCGAATCTTGGCAAAACAACCATCCGATGTGGATGCATCCGTCCTTCAGTAGTTTATCGACCAACAGAGCCTGAACTGCCACCGTGGCTACTTTCGGTACCCCAAACGAGGGCCTTAGAGAGAGGACATCTATCGTGACTTGAGTCCGCAGCAGTCTTTCGGATGTCTCACGAGTTCCTCTTCAGAGGTTTGCGTTCTTTGTCAAAAAATTCACTCGTCAAAACCTATTTCGGTACCTTCCACTTTGTCCATGATTTGTCGTCATAATTTTTCTGCTGTATGCCGGTATCCTGAATTCTTACAAGGAGGTCCTCTCCCTGAACCCTATATGCCTATAGAATATTTGCCTCATCCGGTGACACAGTGTCCTTTCCTGTGCGGAGGAGATCAGCTTATGTCCAACTCGCCGCCTTATCTAACACTGTCGTGGTTGGAGGCTCCACCGGTTTTTTCACCAGTCTTTCCATAGTTCCTAATCATGACGTGTCTATGTACACTCGAGGTTTACTTGAACACCTCCGAGCCACGTACACAGCCACTTGATGAAGGCCCACCCTCCCGTGAGGCCTAAAATGACAGATATCGGTATTCTCACTAATACTAACTTAGCTGACTCCGCCAGACGAGTAACCAAACGCTCTTCACCTTTAAATGAGTCCACCAAAAAATTTAATCCACTACGCTGCTCCTTAACCAAATCCATTTCTCGGTTACTGCCAAGCAAATATCTGACCCATCCGCAGTGAGCCCGACCAAAGCATTAGCCGATAAATGCATCTCTCCCAGTAACTTCGAGGTGGTCAAATAATCTGCACCCCATGCTAAATTAATCACTCATGCTAGGCCCTGAACGCTATTGACATCCTCAAGTACTTCAGTGATGTAAACATGTCTGTTGGCCAGTCGGGGCAAATCACATTCATTTATCCCACTATAAAGTGCCACCGGCATTTCCCCGGTATCATTAAAGCACCCCAACTCCCGAAGGCCCCTCGTCTGGAGAGCTACCATTCACATGCCCCCAACACCTATCGCTCCTGAGAGTAGAGTGTGCATTTCACACACTCGACCATCCCCCCCCCCCGTACGTGACCATTACATTCCTCGAGGAGTTTCCATGCGTCATCAGAAATATCCCGTGCCAGAATAAAACAAAATTCCTTATCCCATATTACAACCCTGTTTATCATGCACAGAACCGTCAGATAATCAATACTGTAGGCACTTCTCATTTGGATCTTCTGGTATCCTGGTTTTCTTTGTTGCCACCAGTTTACAACAACATTAATAGACATAAATACATCAATAATAATACATTAATAGACAATATCTTATGCTACCAAGATCCTAACCTAATACACGGCATCGGCCTTCAAGGAGGTTGCAATCCGATTTCTGCTGACTGGATATCCTGAGCAGGGTGCCGCTAGTCCATTTCAAATAACAACGCTTCCCTCTATTTTGTTTCCAAATTTCTTTAAGCCAGTGATATCACCTCTTCCCACTGACGTCTCCTCGAACCATATGTCCCACCAGGTGTTCCGAAGTTATCCTATCCAGGCAGTATTGCATCTTACTTCCCACCTGCGCAGTGGAAGAACACATTCTCCGGGGTATCTTCCTCCTGGCAGTAGATATATGTGGAATCCGTTCTTTTCCAAAATTTTGTTAATTAAAGAAAGATATCTCAAATTTTTAAGTTAGAATATTTAAAGTTTAGAGTATTACCAAAAATAAATCTACATGTAGATTTGTAAATAAATCTGTATTGCCATCACTTTGTTGCATGAGAATTAAATGTTACTAAATTTTCAGAATTATTGCAAGACATCTTACCAGGAAAACATTTTATAATAATTAATGATTATTTTTGAACATCTATGCTTGGTTAAACAATATGAAAATTCTTGTTAGTAAGATATTTTAAGATAATTCTGAATTAATTATATCTAACATTTATTTATATTTAAGTGTAAGAAAAATAAAGCCTGTAATTCCTCAGAATTTTTCTACATACCTAGAAGATAAATTCTAAAATTGCAGTATATATTATTTTAATATAGTATATTTTCTGCTTAAATCCTTAATTTAAATAGGAACTATATTTTGTTTCAAGCGGAATAGACTTAGGACTTCAGTAATAAATGGAAATGTATTAAAATTTTGAATTAAGCTACTCCTCTATATTACGTTATGTAAAATAAGGCGAATAAAGTGGGGGGGGGAAACATTGTGTTAAAGATGACATTAAAGAAATATGATACAAAAAAGAATGAAAAGATGGTTCCCTTAGGCATACAACAACGTGTCAACAGTGCTTGTTTGGTATTTTAAAGAAAAATCTTTCTTGTACTTTTATCTAAGGATGATGGGAGTATAAGATCTGTTTAATTTGGTGCTTACCAAGCATTCTGTTTCCCACCCTACTCTCCCGCCTTACTAACAGTGCTGAAACTGTGTTCCTGTCGGTGCCTGGTATTCTAGGGATCCAAGAATGATATAATCCCTAGGGATCGACTCGTTCACAGCTCGTTACTCCTCTCCAATTTAGTTCTACAGAACTGATACGACTTAACAATAAATTTAAAATATTACTCTTTAGCTTTTATTCTTATTCTAAATCTCAGTTTTACAGTAAGTTCTTAGGAATGTAATAAATAATCGTGAGCTCAAAATATTCTTGTCTTAGTATTTATATTTTGATGCGTTAAATTTTGTACAATAAGAGTAATAAAAAAAAGAATTCGTTCTTAAATTTTGTGAATAAATGTTTTGGTATTATCAATAAAACTGGTGATTTTGTTTTTTACTTTTAAAACTTCATAAAATTATATTTATTTAAAATTTTCTACTTCATTCTGATAATAATCATCAATTGAATATTTTAAAACTGATTAGGAAAAAACTTAAAATTCAATGGATGTAAAATTACTATAAAACTTATACTTATTTGGCGAAGAATTGGTTAAGCATGACATTTTTTATGCGCATTAAAATTATATTTCTTTATTCTCGCTTATAAGGTTCTTTATAATCTTCGAGAGTAAATGAATTCATAATTTTTTTCTTTTTCTTTGACATAAATAATTTTTAATAATAGAATAATTAAAGCATCAAACACAGGATGATACATCTGTTTAATCATTAACCAGTAGATTAATTTCTTGCCAAAAATAAGATTAACTAAATTTTTGAAAAAATGTGACATACCCTAAGTGTAATAATAATAATAATAATAATAATAAAAAAATCCGTAACATTTAGAATAACAGTTGCGCAATAGCCAAACAATTCTCTTATCAGTAGGTGAGTTGGTAGTAATCATTTAATGATACTATTAACATTTTCAAAATTCCAGTTACGTGATTTGCCAACGATATATTTTAAAACAATCAAGATTCCACTTTTGATTAAATGGTTAGATGTCAGAGTTATGTAATTCAAAATTAATTACAATGATATGATAATAATATTATTAAAAATAACTCTTAAAATAATTATTACAAAAAATATAATAATTATTTTGAATAATGCTTCATTAAATATTTTATTTAAATAGCACTTGTTTTTTTTTTAAGTAATTAATAAATAATTTTTTTTTTAACTACTGTTACTTATTGCATCAGAGGATGAAGATGAATGATTTGTAGCGTGTGTGAAAATGCCATTCTTGACCGGGATTCGAGCATCCGGACCTCCGGATGAAAGGCCGCGACGCTACCACTCGAGCCGACAATAAATAAATATTAAATTCTCATAAGTGCTTAAACACATACTTAGAATCCTGGCTTTTAACCAATTGATCTAAAGTTTATTTTTCGCCGCTGATCAACATTTGCCGTTTTACATTCTTCTTTAATATTTGGTGTAGTTTTGTCAAAAGACCTGTGGATTTCGGTTACGTTCGACGGTTAGTCGAATCATTTAATTAGAATGAGTTCTTAACTAAGTATATAAATTTTTTTTAAAAGTTACGAATTAATTTTTTTTTTTTTTAATTTTTATGTGAATAAGCATATCCTAATTAAGTAAACAAAAATTTAATTTTTCAACATGAAGAGCAGTATTTTCTAATAAGTACTACAAGATGATGAAATCTTAATTTTAATTAAATGTAGGGTGAAAAACTACGTTTAAAAGTTAAGTTTTTCAAAATATAATTCACTGGATCAACATAGATTCACGTTCAGAAAGGAATTTAATAATTTAAAATATCATTACAAGTAATTGAGTCAGTACAATCTATCAATCATATCATTTAAATTTTATTCCTCGTAGGATTTTATCATCTTAATAAATTTAAAACTATAAGCAACGTAAATTTTATTAATTATTATTGAAAAGAATCAGCAATTCCACTCCGGTCCGATTGAGATGAGAGGTTCAAAATGTTTAATTTAACATATATTTAAAAATAGTTTTTCTACAGGTTTCGTTGCGAGAAAATACTAAGGAAAGTAATCACAAAGATGTCCAAATTCAAAAGGTCTGGGGGGTGAGATTCATTCATTCAAATTAGTATGGATGCCTTGTAAAAAGATCCTGAATTTTAATGTAAAAGGTTTTGTGTTTTACTAGGGCGCAGTGATGCCTAGTAAATATGTATTTAAACCTCCGTTTTTTTCCCCTCCCCTGGGCCGGACCTCCAGTAAAGTATAGCACAGCCCAGGAGAGAACAGCGCATGCTAGTGGTATACTAGGGTGCGGAGACACAGGAATGACATGGATGGGAAACATGGTTAATCATCTTTATTTAATCAAATATTTGAATTATTTTCTGCTTGGGGATCTTATTTTGGCTTAGGGTTGGGCATCTTTCTTTTCTTCTTTGACATTAGATATCTTCCTTTGTTTTAGGTTATTTTCTTTCTTTTACTTCTTTAGCTTATCTTCTGTATGGATGTTTGTGTGTGTGAATTCACACCAGGGGTTAGGAGTCCTCGTGCGTCATCACTACCACCCATCCCAGCAAGCAGGGACGAACGGCGGCTCAGCAGGGGGCTGTCCCTACCCCCCGACTTCTCCATGTCTGCATATGTGTATAAATTAATAAAATAAATTAATGATCATAAAGGGGAAGGCGGTTCGAATCTGATTTCATCTCTTTTTTCTTTTTTTAATGTATTTTTATAATTTACAGTTATTAACCCGGGGTTGTAAACAAATTTTTACAATAAATAATATTTCAATAATAAGATAAAAATGAAAGAAATGTAAAAAATAGTCAGAAGTTATTTGTGAAATAAAATTTTATGTAGTTTAAAAAATTTGTTATGTAATTTAATAGGCATTATTACATGTGTGTATGTATTAGATTTGATAAAACATCTGATTATTTAATATTAATTGAAAATTGTAATTTAAAATCATATACAGGAGTTCACTAAATGGTAGGTTTAATTACTGTTACGTTCTATGCATTGAGAACGTGGAAAGTTAGACACCGATATGTTCGGTTCGTTCTTGCTATCCGATTACGAGTCGTATTCGGTTGCAGTAGAGACACCGGGTAGTAGGCAGTACTAGACCAGACGCCCGGACAGTAGCCTGTAGTATTTCAAACATGTTAGTTGCAACATACAATGTATAACTTATAAGTATAATTATTCATAAGTCTTTTATGTTATTACCCAAGTTTGTAATTCATAAGTGTTAATTTCAATACATTCAAGAAAATTGCACTATTCAAGTTTATACTATGTTATACTATTATGCCTTCAACGTCATCGACGCAAATGCTGCAGTTTACAATAATAAATAATAGTTTAATAAAGAGCTGTCTTTATTCATTTAAAAACGACTATACCACATCAGCTACTATATATAATATATTCATATTGGTCCTCCGTGCATCCATACAATGTCTATCTACAAAGTTCTACAACTTTACAAATTACTACTAACTATCATTTATATGACACACCAGAAATCTGAAACTTTTGTTAATCACTGACTCGTGAAGATACGAATAATACTGATCTGGTAATACGAGAAATAAAGGACTTTTACTCTATCCTAATACTTCATATAACGTTTTTTAATTAATAATTGTTTAAATATTTGATGTTAGTAAAAACTAATATTTCAGCATTTGTATAAATTTATTAAAGAACTGGAGGATCGTATCTCACATTCAAATGAAACAAGTTTAAATGAATAACAGCAAATAAATGTGTATATGTAATTTAATAGGTGTAAAATGAAGTCATGTAGTGTCTACATCAGATTATTTTTAAGAAGGAGGAGCAAAAATCTGCACACAGACGCCCAGCAATCCGCAGTGCTGGGTGTATCAGGTTTTCCGCAGAAGACGGGGACTCGGTAAACAATCTCTCCCTATCACAACATGCCCCGATACCCGCTATAATGAGTATATTTCATAATATAAACATTTCAAAATTCAAACCATATTTAACCGTAACTTTATGGTTTCAATACTATGATGTGCTCCTGATTTTGTCCAAAAGAGGCTGAATATTAATTGCTTTTATTCCAAAATTTTTATAGTAAAATGGATAAATTAAACACCATACTAAAAAAGCCGGCCATGTCACCAGGCATCTGCCTTTGTCTAAAAATCTTAAGTTCATAATATCGTTCATTTTAAAATACGATTCGGAAAGTTCTTCAGAAAATTACTGAGGGATCAATCAATAATGCAGTCATCATTTTATGCTATCCAATAAATTTTCAAATAGAAGACGGAAGATAATTGGAATATTTATAAAACTGAAATATTTTTACAAATAGAAAAAGTTAACTATTAATTAATTATTTTAATTCTTGTTTCAGGAATTTAAGTCAAAATAATTTTTAGTAGAAATTAAGGATGGGGTGGGGGTTCAATTTTACCTGTAATAATAAAAGACTGTAATTAATACAAAATATTATGAAAGATTAATGGCTCTATTCCAAACATCTTCAACGTTGAGCAGGAGATTTCATGCATTTCCTTCCAATTGTTTATATTATGATTTGAACCCTTTCAATGCGGTATTTCCTGGTACAATATATTTGTTTATTTATAAAAAAAAAAAAAGAAAAAAAGTCATTACTTAAATATTTATAATGATTATTTAGTTTAATATTTTATGACTAATACCATTTATTTAAAACATTTTCATTGTTTATTTATTACTTCAAATTATTTTTACTTACTTTTACTAGGTTAATTTCCATTATTATATGACCACTTCGTGATTATTTCATCTTCAGATTCTTGTTTTTTTCCATGATCCTTATGGAAATTTACTTTCAAACGATTAAAATATATTAACAAAATTTCTGAAAAAAAAAAAAACATTAATACATTACGCTTAAAATATATATATATATATGTTTTTATTTATATTGCACTTGAAACTGCTACATGAAAAACAGGAAATCACACTTCAATAACCCGAAAATGGATTAGATTATTTGTATATTGTGTTAATAATGCATTGCATAAGTCGTGTAATGTACGGTTAAGTATAATATAAATAAATTATGTATTAATAAAGATTATCTATGTACGAGTAAAATAATAACAGTGATAGTCATTACGCAATTACACAATAAAAATACTTAAAAAAATACGCTAAAAAGAAAAAAGAGGGGTTATTAAGTCCGGGAGGGCAAGCTCCGTGATACCACTTTGCATATACGAGTACTTGTATGTATATGTATAAATAAAGTATTTTTGTTTTAGATAATATCTAAAGTATATATTTCAGAAATAATATTCTTCGTGTATATTGTTCTTTTCTTTATTGTGTGTTTGTTTACAAAAGTTAAAAACTTAATATTTTTATTTAAACGAAACTTTCAACTACATTTCAGGAATATTTTTCTTTGTTTTTTACAATTCTGTTATTCAGCTTACAACTGAAGAAATGCTAGTCTTATAAAATGTCGTACTAAGATAACTAATTAAAAATAATCTGGATGTTTAGGAGTCCTATCAAATTGACATTTAGTGATAGAAAATATCTATTAATTATAAAATAGACTACGTAAAAAATAACATTTCGATTGGAATTCTCTGTTCTATTAAAAGCTGAATTTTCTTAGAAAATGTGCTCTGAAATCACATTTAACTTTGTTTAGTTCTTCATTACGTCTTATTTCCAAAACTCATGTCTTCCCTTTCAAGTAATTTTGAACTATATTTTGAGAATGTTTTAGGTTTCAATTTCAATATATTTTTCCTATAGGTTTATATTATTTGTTAGATACATACAAATAACATATTATTTGTTACATATTTACTTATACTCTACAATTTATGATGTCAAACACTATCAGATAAATCGTTTCAAATCAGAGAAAATAATAAAAATAAAAATACAAGTTCAATAATTGGACCACTATTTTGTTTTTTTTCTTATATTTTCTTTATCGTGTTTTCAGTTCAAAAAAGAGAAAACTTAAATGTTCAGTTTATTTAAGTTTCTTTAACTTAAAAATTTTGATTTTCCTAGAAGATATTTTAATTGTAATATTATAAACGGTAATATTATGAATGAAATCATTTAGAAACGATGTAATTTACTGGAATTAAATTTGTTTATTAAACTGACTGATTATTAAGTAATTTTATAGAGATAAGTTTGAAAGGAGCTAAATGTAGACAGTTTGTATCGTGAAGGGGAACTGCAGAAAGTGATGAACGAGTCACGGCAGGTAGTATATTAACAGCATTGAAAATTTGTCACTGACGTCAAGAGAAAGAGTTAGTTAAAAGGAATGAGATAGTATAATTTATTTGATAAATTACCAGTAAGAAATCCATTCCTAAATTATTAGACTAACTTAATTAAATTCAATTTTACCACCTTTTAACAAATAGTATTTTTAAAACCATGGTGATCTGCTGAAATAACAAACTTTTGAACGTACTCTTTCGAATTTGTGATAAGTTCAACAAAATAATTCGTAATTTTTTTTTTTTTTTTTTTTTTTGGTATAATACTTTTTCTTGTATGGTTCTATTTTTCCAATATTTTATCTTTTATTTATGATCTTTGACGATTCATTTTCTGTATTGCTGCTTTATTAAAGTTTGAACTAAATACTAAAATATCTAGGTTAAACTGTATTCAGATTTTATTATGGTAGTTGTATTTTTAATTAAAAAGTTCGTCTTCTAAATGAATATTATCTATTTCTTTATAAAATATTTACTAAACCCTAGTGTTTGTTTTAATCCTGTTTTGTTTCCTGTTATACTAAATATCACCAAATTTTAACTAATGGGTGACCAACTGCCGACAACCTATTAAAAAAATGTAAATGTAACTTGAGTAATGTGTAAAAAAAAATATCATAGCAAACCAGGATTCAAATTCAGAACCCTTCGGATGAGTAAAGGAGATATTTCACCGTGGAACTTCATCATATATAATATAAAAACTTACTTTACATTTAAATTTTTGTTTATTCAAAAGAAAATTGCAACAGTATTTTATACATTTTAACGGCTTAAGAAAATGATTTTATTCATTTTATTATTTCTCTAGTAGAATATGAAGTAATATCTTACATTTTCCTTTCTCAGTTTATTAATAAGTAATCATTTTGGGTAATTTATTAATGTACATAATAAATTATTAATTAATGTTTATAATTACTGCAACCTAGTTTGACAGTATTTGTTAAATTATAGCTATTAAATCATTTATTATATTCCAAAGATAGAGACGACACGATTTATAACATAATCAGCTGGAGTTGATATTCATCAAACCAAAAAAATTTAAGTACGATAACTGTCAGGCAAAAACTACTTATGTTCTTCTCCAATAAAGTCTTGGCATCCTGTCAGATCTGGCAATGGTCTTTGCACACAGCACGTCTGCTCTTCCAAACTTCCTATTTCACTTTCAATTTAGCTTTAATTTAAATTATTTTCATAAAATAATTTTCAAGTTATATTTTCTGTTACATATAAAATCATCTGAGCATAACATATGAGGTAAAATTAGGTTTATAGTTGTGTATTTATTTATTTATTTTGCTTTTTTTCATTCTTGGGTGATAAATTCATTACGGGATGCAAACATTTTGAGCTTGGAAATGAGATATTGTATATATAATTTGTGACCTGTGAAATTTGATCGGGATTTGAGCTGGAGATTCTAGATTAAAGTTAGACCCT
The DNA here is from genome assembly GCA_010016005.3 of Zanna intricata. Classification (NCBI taxonomy): domain Eukaryota; kingdom Metazoa; phylum Arthropoda; class Insecta; order Hemiptera; family Fulgoridae; genus Zanna; species Zanna intricata. The sequence goes on from JAAAKQ030320941.1 coordinate 21,307, forward strand.
TCCCACAGAGAGGTTAGTAGACCTTTTGTTAAATTAAATTATATTTATTTTTTCACCCTTTATTAAATCAATATTTTATTTTCATAGTTTATTTAAAAGGAATATTTACTTTTCATATATGTTTTTATTGATTATTATATATCTACAGGTTGATAGATTAAAAAAAAGCCAGTTGTTAAAATGCCAATATTCAGTATTTTATGCAAGAGAATATTATTTTAGAAATATTTAAAGTTAAAAACGGCTTGGTTTTAAGATTTAAATTACTAATACAATAGTATCATAATAATAGAACAACTATTGGCTGTTCTCTTTATTCTTATTGTTAAATGATTAGATGAAGCAAAACAATTTAGAAAATAAAAGAGCCCACCGGGCTGGTCTAATGGTTAACGCGACATCGAAAATCAGCTGATTTCGAAATCGAGAGTTCTTAGGTTCAAATTCTAGTAAAGTTAGTTATTTTTATACGGATTTAAATACTAGATCGTGCATACCGGTGTTCTTTGGTAGTTGGGTTTCATTTAACCACACTTTTCAAGAGTGGTTGACCTGAGATTGTACAAGACTACACTTCATTCACATTCATACACATATCATCATGCTTATTCATCCTTTGAGGTAATACTATATGGTAGTTCTGGAGGCTAAATAAATTAAAAGAGAGAGGAAATAAAAGAAAATAAAGTGATAATAAGATGTATATATTTATTAATGTGAAGGTTAAGTGCATAATCGTTTGCTGTGAGAATTTAAATAGTTCCTTATTGGTTCATGTAATATACCTCAATTCTTAATAAAAAATTCGCAAGGAATAAGTTTTAAATTCATTCAAACACATCACTTAGATTATAAAACTAATAAATTGCATTATAGGAAGATTTGTTTTTTAAAATATAATTTTATTGGTTAAACCTGCGCGTAGATAATAAATTGTAAAATTAACTTAAATTATCTATAATAAATATTATACCTTTAAATAAGATTACAGCATTTTAGACTCTGATATTAATTGACTATTTCAAATAAGAAATAATGAGCATATTCAATTAAGGAAGGTTAACACGACATTGATTATTTCCGTGCATGATGTGATATCATTATTAAAGATTACATGATATATTTCATGATTGTTATGACGAAATAAATCCGCAATCTTCGTTTACTTACGAATAAATATCACGCAGACAAAAATAAATGATAACGAAGGAAAAAATGAAAAACAAGATATTTGAAAGAAAGAGGGAAAGAATGTTTGAATATACACAGAATCGCGCTCCCTTCAGGGGACAAAATGAGAATATATTTTTGTTTAGAAGGTGAAAAAAACTTATTCTTTTGGTGTATTCATTGAATAAATATAGAATGTAACAGCGACTTTATTCAGGCATATTTCTCCGTGTATTTCAGTTATTGTGAACAACTTGTATTGAACTATGAAGACTGCTGTGAATTTAATTAATCTAAAAGCACGGTCTGTTAATGAGACTACATTCATTTAAAAAAAAAAAAACCTTGTAAATCTCGCAATCTGAACTTAATATTATTTTTCCTTAACTCATCTATTATTTTCTAAACATATTAAATCTACCGTAGATTACCATCCTTTATTAATAGTTATTGTCTTATAAAGTATAGCGTTTACTCTTCAAGTTAAAAATATAACCTTTTGAATAACTGCTTGTTAAATTAGCCAATCTCGCAGAGATGGCAGAGTGGTAGCATCTCAACCTTCCATCCAAACATCGTGGGTTCAAATCCCGAAATAGGCATGGCATATTTCATACTCTACAAAAATTTGAGTGCAAGCTTCAAGCTTATATGGCGATATCTATCAACGTAAAAAAAAAATTACTATTCTTTGTTGATTTCCTGGTGTAGCAAATTATGTGTGTATAGAAATAAACAATAGTGTTAACAAAAAAAGTTTCTGGTTTCTTTTTTTAACATAACGGTCATCAACCGATATCTTTCATTAGCCACATACAAACAGGATTTTATTTCCTTTTAAATTATTACTATAATGTCCATGTAGATATATTTTATTTTTGAAAAAGATACAATGTTATTATTTAAACATTGCCAAGTTTTTTATTACGAAAACAAATGGAAATAACTCAGTATAATTTAAATTTGATTATGTATGATTTTGTTTTTTTTTTTTCAAATATTGCGTCAACCTAATCGGAATCTAATCGCAGAAGGATATTGTTAAAAAGCTAAATATCTTTTACGTATCTTTTTCTGAATCCTAAGTTTTTTTCTTTTTCTCCTCTCCCCGGGCCGGACTCGCATTTAAGCAGTGCTCAGCCCAGGGAAGTGTCCAAATACTCAAGCAGGTCCCTATTTACCGGCAGTATGCTCGACATGACAGGTCGATGCGCCGGTTGGATGTTTTATTTTAATACGTGCTTCTAACTTCTCGCATAGGGTGCCCGACTATGTCGTCCCTGGGCTTTTCTCAAAAGGCCGAGTCTTAGTCTTAACAGCTTAAGTGTGACGGAGTCCCCGTATCTCATCATCGCCGCTCATCTAGGCAAGCCTAGACGAACCCTAAGATTGGAAAATTTTCTGTTTTTTATAATTTGTTCTTCAATCGTGATGTTACATTACTTATTTTAGTTTTTTTTTTCTTTACGGTAGCGTAATCAAGAGTTAGGTATTTTATTGCTTTCTACGAAACAACGAAAAAGAAGTTGTTTTGTTCAAATTGTTTCTAGAACAAACGAATTTTTATTTATCAGTAATTTTCAAGACAATAATTTATACCAACAACATTATGGTGATCGGGCTTAAAACTGCAAAAATTTAAACTAACCGTTTTAGTGCAACATCCTCAGATTATTTTATTATTGTTTTACTGATATTGAACAATCGAAAAATAGCGATCCAGGATCGTGTAATTTATTACTTATAAAAATCGATTCTTAATAAATTTCCTAAATTGATCGCTTGCATGTAAAATCAATTTAATAAATAATTTATTAAATCAGTTTATTTAAATGATTTACCTTTATAGATTTTAATATAGATTTAATTCTTAAAATAAATTTGAATTAAATTCTTAAATAAATATTTAAATAAAATAGATTTAAAATTCTTAAATAGATTTAAGATTTTCTTTAATGGTTGTAAAATCTTTGCACTAAACACAAATATTTATGAAGTTAGAAATGGAAAAAAAATTGTTAAATATGTATAATAAATAAAATATTGTGAGTAGGTTATTTTACTTTAATAAAATTAAATTGTCTTTTAAAGACAAGGTAGATGCGCGTGAAGCCAGTTTTGATTAAATACACTGTACGTTGGCCGACCTCCGTGGCGCAAATGGTAGCAACTCAGTCTTTCATCCGGGGTCCCGGGTTCCAATCCCGGTCAAGGATAGAATTTTCACACATGCTACACATTATTCATCTTCATCCTTTGATGTAATACTTAACTGTGGTTCCGGAGGTAAAAAAAAATCGCACTGTAGTACACTGTACGTTAACAACAGTAGTTCGGTTAGTATATCAGTGAAATTTATTGTTATATGAGTTTAAATTATTTGTAGTGCGCCTGCATACATCCGCACATCTAATACCATCTTGCGGAACTTCTTTCCGAGTCCTACAATTCTTCGGCCTCCGTAAATGAGGTTCCTCCAAAAAAAAAAATCTCCTTTACCTGAGACATTTTCTGTTACATATAAAATCATCTGAGCATAACATATGAGTTAAAATTAGGTTTATAGCTGTTTATTTGTTTATTTTTGCGTTTTTTTTATTCTTTGGGATAAATTCATTACGGGATGCAAATTTTGGTTCAACCAATCAACGTTACGTTAAGGTAGCGTGTTCAAGAGTTGCTTGGATGTCTCGGGTTCGAGTCCCGGTCAGGCATGGTATTTTTCACACATGCTGCAATTCATTCATCTCATCCTCTGAAGATATACTTAACTGTGGTTCCGGATGTTAAACAAAAAAAAAAATGAAGAGCCTCCATGGCGCGAGTGGTAGCGTCTCGGCCTTTCATCCTAACGGTGAAACTGGTGAAGTATATCTAACGGTGATTCCGAAGGTTAAAAAAAAAATCAGGGGTTAGGTATTTTATTTTTTTCTACCAAACAACGAAAATTAAGTTGTTTTGTTCAAATTATTTTTAGAAAAAACGGAAACGGTTCAGTTTTGGTTTAATCTTACTATTAATTAATATTAGCCTTATACTATCTATCAGTTCTCCAGATTTCCAGATACAGTGATATTTGTTTATGATTATTTTCTCGTAAACAATACTTTTCATTGAACAGAATTTATGCATTTCCCGTTTATATTTCAATGATCCATGGCATTAATTAGTAGCTTTAATCTTTTAAAAGGTAAATGATGTAAAACTCATATAACTCTAATTTTGCTTTTCGCATCTCTGTTTATTTCATTTCTAAGAGCCTGGTATACAATTTTTCCAACAGTAATGGTAATTATTTGTATGCCACTTGCAGGAATAAAATATTTTATTTTCTATGAATACATAATTATGGTAATTACATTTCATCCTTTATTTCGATTATATGTTATACATTAATCACATATTAAAATTAATCACAATTGGGCAAAATTGCATTTAAAAAAAAAAACGCAAAAAAATAAATATTTCTACAAATGAATATCACTATTAAATTAAAAATAATGTAATTACTTTTACAGATACTTATGTTCTGGTATTAAGAGTTGCTTTCATGATGTTTTAAATATATTCTCTTTGAAATCGTAACTAATGTATTATTATTATTTCAACTAGTATTTAATTGATTAATGTTTCATGATTACCAGTGTTAATGAAATAATGAAATCCTTCAATAATCTTTCAATCATTAGACATTAAAGAAAAAAAAGAAAAAGAAAACATTTTTTTCTGAACGATTTATTTTCAGTATGAGAACACCGCTTGGGGTTATAGGCTAATTTAGAAATTACCTGTGAAAGATATTATTTGGCTTCCAGTTTGTTTTTCTTTGTTATAAAATAACCTTTTCCAGTATAGTTTAACTCCATCTATTTCAACCTGCAAAACAAATTTCCCAGGGTGACAACAGTGACTTAGAAATGAACTTAGCGAAATAATAAAACCAATGAGTAATATAACTAAAGTAATGACATATATCCCAACCCCCGTTGGGGTAAACACCCGGTGGTGTGGCGACCGATTCCGGTCGCCACACCACCCATCCCGTTACTAGCCCTGAGGGGCTTTACCGGGAGTCGTCTTATTGACCTTCGTACTGATTACATATCTCAGTCATCA
>JAAAKQ030321163.1:0-16485 GCA_010016005.3 Zanna intricata
TCTGCTTTACTATTCATAAAGTAAGTTTGTTAATTACTAATTCTATTTATTACAAATATTTTGTTAAACCTTCATTTTTAATAATATAATTTGGTGATTAAAAATCATTTAGGAATTCTCTGTTACAGCCAATTTTTATAATCTCCTATATTGTAATTAGACAAATCCTCCTTTATTATAATTTTAATTTTCGTTTAGTTTTTTCTAGGCTGTCTTTTACTAAGTACGAGTATAATTTAGTTATCGTTGTTAACAAATTGCATGTTAATCGGTGGTAATGCAAAAAAAATAATCTTTGATTAAAACATTATATTTTTTAACTTTTTCTCGTGTACAAAAATTTTTTTTTAATAAAAGTATTCTATGAGTAAAAATAATAAATTTATAATTTGATTACAAGTCTAGAATGACAATGATAAAAGCATAGCTGTCGTGACTATGTGCCATCAAACTATACCGCTATTTACCGTCGTTATTTTCATTGTTATTCATAGCTATCATGTAAAGTAAGATTATTTATTAATATTTTAATAAGATGAATGATCAGGAACAATTCAGGAAGTTTATTTATACACTCCCATTATTTATAAGTTATATTATTTCCCGATTCCTTGTAAATTAAAAATTATTAAATATAATAGTTAAGTTTAGTTAAGCGTAATCTTGTAATGTTTTTTGTTTTAACTAGATTTAGTATTTTAACCGTAAATGTGTACGTATGCCGTAAAGGAATTTCATTTAATTCTTCATTTTTTTAACGAATCATTTTTCCATACTTTTAAAGATATTTATCTACTTTGAACAAGCTAAAATATTCTGAACCTATACTGAATAAGTTGTCGAACCTACATGTTTTCCGGGAATCAAATATTTTATAAACGAAGAAACATTTATTATGTTTAGCATAATTTTACAAATGTAATATTTTTAAGATATTTAAAATATAAAGAACAAAACTAGTATTGTTAATTATTCAAAAAAGGATAAAAAAATTGTTAAATTGTTGTTTTTTTATCTGTCTCATCAGAGAAATACAGTGTTATTCCTAAACGCAAATAATCTTAATTGCAAGGACAAGAATTTTGTTATTTTTTATTTTTTTTAAAGAAACGTGAAATGGTGTTTAAATACAAAGGTCTACAATAAGACGTGAAAAAAAATTTAGATGTTTCTATAGTTACTGGATTGCCGTACTGCTTTTACTTAATAACTACGGAGATGTAAATTATTCCGAGTTGGATTTGACTTACTGTTTCGCTTATAGTCTGAAAGACGAGGCCTTCTAACTAAATGAGTGATCCTTGAACATTATCTGGAAAGTTATGAACGGCCTATCAACGGTTGTTTATTTTATTCCCAATATTTTCTTTTTGCTTTTTCTTTCTTTAAATTTATTTTTGTCTTGTTATTTGTTTATTAATTTTTTTTTTTGTATTTTTAATGTAGGCTGTTGGGTTATGTAATTTGTTTCCTTTCTCCCAGTTTATGCTATCGAATTCAAATACTTCCAATAGACTAATTATTTCTACGTAATCTATAAACTCAATATCTAAATATCTGCAGTAATAATTGCTCATATAACCAGAAAAATATCGCAATCAAAAATTGACTTGTCACAACCAGATTTATGGAACAAAAAAAAATCCATCAATGAAGTTTAAAGAAATGATTTGATAACTTGATGTCAAATGTCACATTGTTAAAATTCATAGAAAGAAGGTAAATAATGTAGTTTTTATGTGAAAATTCCATACTACATTTAATTAGTAATTTAATACTCAGAGTTAAATCGACATAAAGTTGTTTTTGTCTGATCCAAGGAGAAACTTTAAGGTTTCTTAAATGAACAAGGTTCAAGGTTCTAAATGAACAAAGAAAAAACAAAGTAAGGAGTCATTTATTATCGATTGTTACTGTTCACATCAGCTGACTAACAAAGCCGTTTTATACAAGAAAATTGAAAAACAGATGATTATATTTAGCCTGTATTATTAGTGTGGATTTTTAAAAATAGTTAAGGAAAAGTTATGCTTACTACACCTGCTTGGTATAGCATCATGAATACTGAATAGAAGAAACTTACTTCATTTGTGTAGCTTTGTAGTAAAACCCTTTTCATATTAGAATTCCTATTCCATGACAAGCTTGTCTTTTAAGGTATTACTTATAACCGGGGGTCAATATAAATTTCAGAATACTAACAGCTAGTTTGTAAAGAGTTGATAATAATCACTATGAATATATTGTAATATTTTAATAAAGTAAATAAAATTTCTTCTTATAAGACCATAAAATAAAATATTGGTATTTTAATGGTCTTTAAAGATCAAAAATTAATATCGTTGTTTACTTGAAGGGAAGTTTGTTAAATGTAATATAAATTTTACATTTGCTGGTTAGAAACTTCATTTTACAAAAGAAGCTTTATGAGAAACATATTTCAAAATTCCTAATAAGCTTCTTTGGTGCCAAGTTTTATAGTAGTACAGTTAAAATGAAACAAAATGGCAAATAATTTGTAACATGAAATATCAAAAGAATCTTTTATCAAAGGAAAAAACAATGAGATAGCTTGTATCTCCATTATTTTAGACTTTTGTTGTTAGCTTATTGTCACAAAACAGTTAACAATGAATTAATGAATGATAAAGAACTGTGTTGGATGTAGGAATACGATACCCGGTTAACATCGAACGAATAGCTAAGAGAAAGCTGAGAGGATGATTAGGAGATAGAATATTTGAAGACGAAGAGAGAAAGAGAAGATGATTCAGGATATAGAAGAAGAGTGGAGGGTCGAACAGATGGAAGTGACAGACAAGACAAGCTGAATTCATCCCTTTGTCCTTCCTACAGGCATTGTTCGGCAAATCCGCCCTCTGAAATTTATAATTGTCAACTTAACAAAACTACCCAGTCGCTAAACGCACTCTTGAATAACTTGAATACTCATTTCTAATTTCAAATAAGAATTATTAATTTATCAACGAATCCAACATTTAATTAATGTATCAGTGTAATTCATTTCTTCGTTACGTAAATTTCAAATAATCATTATGCTTTTTGTATGATGAATATTTTACTAGATCTACCTTTATTAAATACAGTTTATTATTTTAAAACTATCATTATTATAAAATATTTCCTTGATTCAGTTAGACAATTTGTATTTGTAAAAAAATGAAATCAGTAAATTATAAAAATAAATATTTGTTTTTTTTCTGCATTTTATTTATTTATAGAATAATCATGGACTGACTCCGAGTTATAATTATAACATACTTTGCAAAAAAAATTTGACAGCGTTCAAAAAAAAAATTGTTGAAAAAATTATATACCTGATCAGAATTCGAACCCAAAACTTTCTAGATGCTACCAGAAAGAATACACTTTTACTTTTTTTTTTTTTTTTTTAATTACGTCGGTTATATCTAGTAATTTTTTGAAATAATATTTCTTAATCTATCAACTACAAAAAAGCTTCTTTGCATTAACGTTTCTTCAATTTGTTTCAAAAATAAACATATAAGTAGGGGTCTGTTTTATGTATTTATGTCATTTCATTTCTACAAGTATTTCGTTTATTTTATAGCTGGTGATAAAAGATGTCATAAATTAAATGAATGTTTGCAAAAGCTGGGGATAACTGACATACCTTTGATTACATAAAATAAATATACATATTAGCAATATAGTTATGTTCTCTCAAAAGATTGAATGAAATGGTCTCATTGTGCAAACTTAGAAGTGGAAAAATAAAAATACGCTAAACGCTTGCTTCCTCAGTTGATATATGGTAAAATTTAAAGACTACTACCAGTAAAATTATTCATATCAGATCCTTTGCCGCAATAAGTTATTTCATAAAGATCAACTTCAAAGGAGGGTGTATGGTTTCCTCCAGTTTATATAAAGCGTATCGTATAATAAAAACTGAAACAGTTGAATTCCAATATTTTAAACAAATATAAATTTGTATTCCAGTACAACTTTGTGAACCCAGATGTCGGCACATGTATGCAAAACATCAAAAGATTAAGGTGACATTAAAAATTTGAGGAACGGTCGCATCAAAGGTTAGCGAGGCATCTTGAAATTGTCATAAGTTTATTCTCTGATAACTCTTACAAAGATATCTTCCAATAGACTTTTAATTACCGCCCCAACCGGTTTGAAATTAAATGTCGGAAATAACTACTTTATAAAGTACATAACTTATGGAAACAGTTGTAAAATATATCTCAACGGAAAAAGAAGTGGTCATTAATTAATATATAAATACTAAATAATTAATAAAATTGGTTCTCACCAGCTGCAGTATTTAATTACAATCATCCTCGGTGTTCCAACAAGTATTCATTGTTCCAACAAGTATTCCAACAAACTATTCATTTTAATAAATTCAATATTTTATTTTTTTTAATTCTGTTGTTTTCTATTTCAGTTTGTTTAGCATTTTATTTTATAATTTAATATTTCTGGTAAATGTAATTATTTACAGTGTTCCACGGTCTGGAACCATAATAAAAAAAAAGGATTATACGTTTTAATTACATATTGAACTGAATTAAATCTTTAGTTTATTCTTAAAAATAATAGTTTACTTTAAAGTTTATAGTTAGGTTAATGCTATAGAACAACAGATAATAATTACTAAGTAATATGGTTATTAGATGTAAAATAAAATAATATTTCTAATTATAGTAATGTGATAACGGCGAAAAGAATATAAAAATATATTTAAAAAATTAAATGAGAATGATATTAAAAAAAAAAATAATAATAATAAAATAAGAAGTTGTGGATCTAAGTACATGTTTAATGTAAAACTTTACAGGTCACAAATCATTTAATGATTTCTATAACTAAGGAGTATCTACTTTCGTTTTAAGAGGTACAGCAAAGTTCTATGTAAATCGTATACGTAAACAAAAGTTCTAATGTCTTTTTTCAGCCCTTTGAACAATTCTACCGTACTTCGAATTTTTTTGCTTTTGTAAGATAAAAGCTTCTTCGTGTATATTCTCTCGATTTAAAGTAGACAAATTTTCGTAAAATTTGATGAAGACTGCACATTATTAACATTAATTTGAAGGGAACAAATTGTTAGCAAAGTAAGTAATACCAAAAAAATTAATGTTTCTTATAAAAAAAAAAACCAAACAAGAATGCCGAAAAAATTCAATTAATTTTTTTTCCTAGAATTATTTGATTTCCCATTAACAGTTAAATTTTCTCGATATCATTCGTGATCACTATTATGTTATTTGGTTATTCATAAGCTGTTTTTTAGGTTCTAATTAATAATATTTTCTATCCTGGTGATCCAAGAATTAAAAAAATTCTGAAGAAACACTCCGTAAAGTAACAAAGCATCTAAGAAAATTACAGTAGTTATCTAAAGATTTCCGAAATGTCAGACAATTTTTTTTTTTTTTTTGTTTGATGGATTAATTCACTACATACCAATGCGCGTGAATATTAAAACAGAAAGTAGCGAATGAAAAATGTCATGTTTGACCGGTATTCGAACCCGGGACTTCCGTATTAAAGGCGGCTGAGACGCTACGATTCCGCCACGCAGAACGGATATTATTATTTTATTAATAAAGGAAACTATCCCTTTATGTTTCTCTTATTTTCCAATTATTAATTTATATTTTTTTAATCTGTCATTTCGACTTGTATTTGCGTTAAGTGTCAATCCTTTTTAAGAGAGATTTTAGATTTCTGTAACATTAGAAGTATCATTTTTCGGTACTGAATCCAGTAAACTTGTATATTAGGAATAATTTTATGTTAATAAGTACTTGGTGTTTGTAGTTAATAACACTTGATGTTTGTAACTGTTCAATTATTTATAGGATGGTATATTTTCGGTTCAGTCCAATTTAGTTATTTGGATGGTTTTTTTTTATTTTTTAAATTCATTGTGGGGTATTTTATTAAGTTTGATTAAAATTATTATAAAACTTTTAAATATTAATGAGAACAACTTATTTTTATACTTCATAAATATCTAATTTTATTGTGTATATAAAAATGGTTGCTACGGGATATCCAGACGTAAATGGTACATTTCATTGCAATGAATTTGTTATTCTGTGAATGTGGACTCAACTGCAGTAGGAGTAATATAGAATTTTAACATCAATCGTTAGTACTCTTTGCTTTGCTGTTATCATATCTCCTATTTTAAAAGAGTATTTTATTGCAGAGTTGGCATTAATTGTTAACATTTTCTTTCGATTGAAATTTATTTGGAGTTTGATAAAATATTTCATTCGGTTATTGTAGTTTAGACAAAAACTGGAAAATAAAACATGATGTTTTGTGTTATTATCCTACAATTTTCAGATTTTTGTTTAATAATAAACATACGCACATTTATAAATACATATATTAATGAAATTCATAATTCATAATTAATGAAGTCAAAAAATATTTTTTTAGAATATTTTACACACTCCTACATTCCTGTTAAGTACTTCTGAAATATGATATTTGAATATCAAAAATCAATTTTCTCTAATTAAACACTGCTTGGAAAAATATCATGGTCTTACATTATATAAACTGTTTTTTTACAACTTCGTTTTAATTAAATTTTATATCTTGCAGATAAAACAATATTAAATAATTTGATTAACAAACCGATATAGAAAAAATACTAAATGTACTTGTATAGAGTATCAATTGTATTCTATTATTTAAGATTAAGTTGATATTTATGATTTTTATGAAAGAAATGAAAGGATAAAAATGTTTTCTAATGACTGAATTTTTAAAAGTTATTCATTTTTTCGTTTATTTTACATTATAATTTATGATTGAATAATGATTCAAGATTGAAAAGAAATGTTGACGCCTTAGTTCAAGTAAAAACTGTCACATTGTAATTACGATGTCTTAAGAACACATCCGCAAAATATTTGTATATATTACAGCCGTATGCAATTACATTTTTATTGAAACAGACAATGAATTATATTCTTCATATGATTAGCACAATTTGTATTATTTCCTCCCTATTTTTCATTATTTTTTTCATTTTGTTATTTTTACATTATGTTATTATTATTATTACTGTATGCATAATATTAAATTGCAGTAGTATTTTTTTTCTTTAGTTGACTGATTAAACATTTTCAGTATGAATGCTAACATAATTATACTTATAGTGTACTGAAAACTTACAGTGTAAGATGTAACCTCTCTTAAAAATCAGTTGCAGGTCTGCGTGGTGGAATGGTAGCGAGACAGACTTGCACCCTGATGGGTTTTCTGTATGCAATCATTAATTTGTTACCCAGAGAAAGTTCACAATTTTCTTCAAACGTCTGATAAGCGTTCTATTTAAATTACCTATTCAGTGTTGTGAACAACGAACAAGAAATTTTCAGCTTCCGGTGTTACTGTTTATCTAATAAAAGGTTTTCGCCGGGTATTTGTTAATATCTACATTGTAACTAAAAAATAATAATCCTAATTGTTAATAAAATGCAAATAATAGATATGTTTTTTGATATTCTTACGTATACAATTGAAATGGTTTGTCATGATTATGAGCTACACCCTGTTTCTACAGATTTGAGGTTGATCTTGTAAAACAGAAAAATCTCATACATATCTGTAGAGGGCCTGCATACTGTTGTAAGAGAATAGCCAGTTACCGCGAATAAAAATTTTCTCACTATAACCATTATAAAATTATACATTAAACGTTAAGCAACCCATTGTACATTAAAAATTAAATTACACATATTACTCTCACTGAGTGGCTCACCATTTTAAGAATAGAACGACTGGCCTAAATATTTCAAATAATTCCACTCTCTTTTAATTATAAGTCATTAAAAATTCAAATTTTTCCACTGAAATAATACATCTATTAATATATATGTAAATATGTAAAAAAACATAAAATTTTCTTCCAATTTTAGGATTGTTGGGAATTGCAAAGGATTTTCCTTCACCCTAAGACGTAGGGCCATTCCTCCATATTTATTATTAAATAATTTATGGATGAAATAATCTTAACTTCATAACAGGCAAGAGTGAAGAAAAAAATTAAAAAATTAATAGACCTCTAATATTACCCATTTCCAATGTTGATTGTAGTTTCAATCAAGTAGTTCTGAGTTCGATTCTGTTTTATTATTTATTCTCACTTTTAATATTATTGTTTTACTAGTATATAATAAAGAGTTAACAGTATTCAGGGGCGGTTGTTATGTTATCCGACAAAATTTGTTGTATACTAATTGATAACTTTAATTCATTGCTTACGATTGGCTAACAAAAGGGATTATTATTGGTAATTGATTATGATTGGAATTTACTGCCTATTCATTAGTCAGTTCAGCTGTGATGGGCGTGTCGTAGAACACTATAAGATTAATCAATCGCATTCTTGCTAGTGATTGGTTAGGAAAAAGCAACAAACTTATTGGTTCGTTACTGAGTTAATCTAATCTGTAGGGGCGTGAAACCTAAGTGTTTTCTGATATACGCGAGAATGAATGTGAATTGTCATTAGTTTATTTTTTATCGGGTAGGCTTTGGGATAAATAGAATCAAGTTTTGTTTTGCATTTCATTCTTTTCATCAGTGATATGTGACTGTTATGAATGAGCAAAAGTTAAATAAATATCAGAAAATTGCACAATTATCATACAAAAATTAATACGAGTATATTTTCACGCAAATATTTTTACGATTATCAGTTAAATTATATATAAGCTTCAATTGAAAATGATATAATTTACCTGAAATGTCACCTTGTGGGAAATTGTAAAAGCGTTCAATATTTACTTTGAATTTCATTAATTTTAAAAATTTCATAACAGTATTTCATAAATTTATCAGACTATGATTTTCAAAATAAACCGGTGATTTATTGTCACAATTATTTTAAATATAAAAACCAGCAACGTATCAAAGTGACTAGTTTTTAAATAGAAATTTATGAAGTTGTGTTCCAGTGTTAATACAGATAATCTTGTCTTTTAATTATAAAATAATCTTATTAGTGATGACTAATAAGTGTATTAGTGAATATAAGTGTATATTGATGAATATACACATAAATCAAACATTTGTAAGCTAGTCTGTAAGCGTATACAGAGATGTTGACTTGAATAATCCTGTGATGTGAATAATTCATTTATGCAGTAATCACCATTAACAATTTCTGATGAGTTTCCCTATTAAATCATTCAGATTTCTGATCTAATAATGATGCAACAGAACTTATACTGAGATTGAATGTTATATTACAGCATGATATTGTCGATTTAACCCTCCATCATGCGCAATATTTATATTAACACGTACGGGCGTATTATAACTGATAGAAATTTAATTCCTACCTAGTCTAAATATGATAGCCCACCGGGCTGGTCTAGTGGTTAACGCGACATCGCAAATCAGCTGATTTCGAAGTCGAGAGTTGTAAGGTTCAAATCCTAGTAAAGGTAGTTATTTTTAGATGGACTTGAATCAACCTCATTCAACCTCTGATGTAATACCTTACGGTAGTTCCGGAGGCTAAACAGACAAAGAGAGTCTAAATATGATATTATTGTATATGTATGTAATATATATATATATATTATATATTTGTATATACATATACTTTATATGTAATATATACATTTATTATTATATATAAGTATAACTTTTTGTTGCTCTTTATTTTCAAAAGTACTTTAGTTATATTTATGGGTGCAGAATACAAAATAATACATTTTAGACGCACTAAAACTAAATTACACAACTTGATAAAACCAGAACAGTTATTTTAATTATCATCTGAATCACTTACTGATTGAGACATTTTTTTGTTTTCAGTTACAATTTTCACATATCATACTGAAAAGATAGTCCTTACAGTTTTTACAGGTATATTTAGCCATGTGAACTGTACATGATGTACATTTCCTTTAATTTGCTGTAGCTGGTCGAGATAGTTCTTCATGATCTACTGGTGTCCTGGTAGACGGATCTTTCGTAAACTTTGCTGAAGAGGTTTAGGAATAATTCCTATTGTCTTACAACATCCGAGTTTCAATTTTCTGAAATCAATTGTTGTGAAAATATTTTAAGAAATATTCTTAGTGAAATCAACTGTATTTGATTTCTACATGTTATTATTTGAACATTTATATCAGTTACATTCAGCTTGGAATAAAAACTTGCCACTGGCCAATGAGGACTGTTACAATCATCATTATAAGTGGAACACATCTTGACATCTACATCTACACCCGATTTGGTATCATTATAGCAGGTTAGCACGTGACTTACACTATTCTGAATATCAACGTTAAAGTGTCGGTTTGAAACAATTAGCAGACACTAGCAAGACACAATAATAGTTGACTCCTTACAAAAACCAAACATACTTAAGCTTAGTGGTCCAATTTTAAAATTTTTTAATTCAATACGAATTAGTGATTTATTTTTTTTTAATATTCTTAGGTAAGTGCTTAGTTGGATTTTTTGTTTTTTTTCGCTAGTTCTAATTTCATGTTTTCCTACATAATAACGTCCATTGGTATTTTCAATTTCTTCATCATTAACATCCTGACATGTGTCTTAATCAATTTCCCGCTCTTCAATGACATCTTCATTTTCACTGTCTCGTCCAAACTTTCATATTTCATATTCGTCCAAACTTTCATCAGAGATTCCATCATCTTCCTGTAGTAAACGTTGAATAATATCTCCATGATCGGCATTATTAGCATTCAAACAGCCTTAATGTATTATAGATATAAAAAAGTGCCGGCCTCCGTGGCCGAGTAGTTGCGTCTCGGCCTTTCATCCGTAGGTTCCGGGTTCGAATCCCGGTCAGGCATAGAATTTTTCACACACGCTACAATTCATTCATCTCTTCCCTGTGAAGATATACTTATTTGTGGTTCCAGATGTTAAAAAAAATATAAAAAAGTAATACTAAAAAAGTAATCGGCTTTTTAACATACATTAAACAAAAGCATTTTAGATAACAAATGAATAAAAATGTGGACTTACAACATACATATATGAGGAATTTTTTGTGTAAAAAAAAAATTGTTTTGTTAACTATATATTTAATAAATACGATATTTGAAATGCGATAAACTGTAACACAAGCTGGCGCAATGTACCTGGTAGGTACAACACGTTCAGTGAAATACACTTGCATTCAACTCAAACTTTTAAGACAGATTGTGATGTAAAGGAAGGTTGGTAGGAAATTATTTGGAGGGGGAAGCTTTCTCTTCTCTCAGTTTGAAACTACAAAGCAAAATGGTACAACGTTATCTGTCAGATACAATTCAGAAGATTAGAAAAAAAAATTTATAACGAAAATAAGAAAAAGAAGAAATTTGAAAAACTATGAATATTATACTTATCTTAGGTTTTTCGTGGAAAACTATTAGCACTACATATTTATTTATGACAATGTGAAAACATAGCTATCAAAAATTATATTTTCCAACTAGGTACTCGAAAAATCATAAAATATAAATTTATTTTAATTCATTTATTGAAATTGAAAATATATTAAAATATATAAAATATTGAAAAACGAAAATCCGAAATTATTTTCAAAATAATTGAATTATGGGTGATAATGCTAGCTTTCAAAAAGATAATTTATTTCATTATTATCTTTGTTTTAATACCGCCCTTCATAAAATAAGATTACAAATCTCAATTCTTCTTATCCTATTTTATAACCGTACTGAGACTAGCGATCACTCAATCGGGGTGTGTTTACTGCATTTAAGGCCTTAATTTTTTTCGAGAATATTTCAGATCTCTTGCTATTATGGCTAAAAGCTAGTTACTTCGTATTCAGTTTCATTAGCATACCGTCAAATCTGTAACATTTAATTTTTTTTAATTGATCTCGTGTGTATTGACCCACATTCCTTTCAGGTAAACAATTAAAATTTAACATTCGTATATGCCGTTTGATTATTTCTACTCTTGAAACAAGTATGTGAAACGAGTATAAATTTGTAAACTTAATTCTAATTTCCAAGAAAAAGTAGATCATATTCCCAAGAGTACTAAAGATAACACTGTTACGTTTGTAGTATAAGAAATATTATTATCGCCTACCTAATGTTTCTTTTTTTCATCAACCAAAAAAAACTAGTTCTATATAATTATATTTTTTAAATTAATTGAAAACTTGCAATATGTATAAAAGTAGAACTTATTTTCATTGGTTCCAGAGTTATAGCCAAATAAAAGTTTAATTAATGAAATATTTGGGTTTTATAAGGGGAAGGCACATCGGTTTGAATCCGTCTTAATTTCCTTTTTTTTATTTTTTTTTAAATGTATTGATCTATTAATAATTATTAAACTCTTGATTGCAAAAAAAAAAATGTTACAACAAATAATAATTCATTAATAACAATAAAAAAAAGAAAATATCAGAAGAGAAATAAAATTTTATGAACTTTTCATTTAAAAAAAAAAAAAAATGTGTGTATGTAATTTGATATTCGTACAAGTCATGTGTTGTCCAAATCAGATTTTTTCAAATCAGTTAGGGTTTTTTCATCTTTTAAATCAATATAAACTACAAATTAAGTAGATAAGCTACGTAATAGTAATAGTCTTTGAATTAGTAAGTTAATTTGCTCAATTATTTAATATGAATCAACTTCAATTACTCTACTAATTTATTACGTTATGAATTGCTTTGATTGAATTAAGGTATATCAAATAGCATTGAATTTCAATTACATGTATTTGAATTAGATGTTTCAAAGCAATTTACTTTATATCGGATAATGAAGATAAACTCTACGACGTTTAAACTGAATTGGATCTATCGATAACACCTTTTAATGTAGTACGAGAAATAACCATTTTTTTTCATACTGTTGTATAAAATATGTTGAATTATGTTTTTTGAAGAAGTTAAGAAGTTAGAGATTAGAAGTTAAGCTTCGTGAACAGAGAATCGTAAAATAGATTATGTAACATGTTATCGGTATTCTACTATATCGTACTAGTTTAAAACCAACTGCAAAAAATACAATCATGATTAATTAGGGTTAGGATGTAATCTGAATAGAAGAGAAAATAAATATTTTTAATTATGCGTTATAATGTAAGTACACGTTAAAACTGGAAGTGAAATTTAATCGTAGGCCAGGAGATTTAAAAATCTGCATTTGGATAACTAAATAAATTTACAATTTCTTAGAAGGTAGCGTATCTGAATTGGTTGAGTATAATTCCATGTTATGTCTCATCAAATTTAATAAATTGTCTCATCCATATTTAAAGAAATATTCCAAAATTCTTAACTTATTATTTCTAACTAAGAAACTTATTAAGAATTTTGAATAATCAACTTAATTTGTTATGTTTACGTATTTGAATTAATTCCATTAGAGTTTTATTACTTGGTGAAGGAAATTTCTTGTTTTTTAAATTCAGTTATATATTAATTATATATCGTATTCAAAATCCCTCTCTATTCATTAATATTTGATATTTCTCTATTTTTTTATATTTTTAAATTACGATCACATTTAATCATTAAAAAACTCATAATAATTTCTTTCCTATTATATATATTGACAAATAATGAACTATTTTTCTCCCTTCTGGTGTTCAATTCTTGGCTGGGCCTTCATCACTCCTGTTTTTTATTTCCTTTTCAGTGTTGGTTTGGCACTTTTAGTTTTACATTATCTGTTTTACATATGGTTATTGGCCACTACTTGGTTCCTCATCCCCCTCAACCTATTTCTCCCATATCCGTTTAAATCTACTTCACATATATTAAAATTTAGCTTATTAAGTTTTTCATTCTTCAGATAGCATTACTTTTTATATATTTTTTGCTCTTTGATAAACTTATTCATTCGTAATCATTCTTCTGTAGCAACATCATTTAAAGGGGGTCAACTAGTTCCTCTTCCTCTCTGTTTATAGTCTCCAGATTTCACGTCCATAGTAATATACTTCCATTTAGTAATCTTTTTCTCGGCATCCAACTGATTTTAGTTTTGATTATCTTAAAAAATGCATAATTTTGAAAATCATTTTTATAAAATAACTTTCATAAACTAATTTGGGGAGAGATTTAAGTCACAAATAGTCCACTTTTCTAACTCTATTATAAACGTTCTACTAAAGGGTCATCAAATAAATGTCTTCGGTTAAACGATACAGATATAACGGGTTTCTACAAAATATCCTTAGAAAAGATAATATTCTAAGGCTTTTGAAGGGACCCTGATTACAATGTTTGAGGCAAGTCGTTAGCACTAGTGACGATGGAGCCAAAATTATGCGACAGTGATTAAAATAGTTTACAACAAATTGAAACGGAGTGCAAATCTACCAGTGCAGAACTAAAAAAGAAAATAGAGGTTAGTTTATTTAGCCTCCGACGATCTCTATCTCTTTTCCTGTCTATCAAAGTAATGAATTATAAATTAACTGTATTTTCTATATATATATATAAATTTGAATATAATTCAAAATCGAATCAAGGTGAGAGGGTATTACCAAAGAAGTTAATATTATTATTCTATTTTAAATTAATAATTTTACAATTGATTTCTTTATGTATATCAAGTTACAAACTTTTCACATTTTTGTAATGGCCAAAAATGGCTGTAATCTTTTATAATAAATAAATTTACATCGTCAATCTTTTAAATAAAAAATATTCTGTACCCAATATTTATGCGGTTAGTTAGCCATAAAGATTTAATTAGAATGGTTTCATAATCAGACCTGTTTTAAGTAAATTGTTTCTATTTAGTTATAGAAAGTATACTTTAAACTGTAGTTATTTAAGACAAAAAGCGCATATTTCTTTTTTTTATTAAAAAAAAATATATATATGTAAGACGTGTTATTTATGGTAATTCAGCGTATTATGTAACAATCTTGGTTGGAAGACATCAGCGGGACGTGATCAAGTGAACCGTGCCTCTTTAGAGGTACACGGTACCGTATCAGAAACCATTAGGCAGCGGCACGTAGAGTCATTCTATGATGAACGACTAAAACGTGCCGCTACTATTTTAATTCAAAATTTTAAATTGTTCCTCATCGATGTCGTCAAAACAAGTAACCTACTCGGATCCAGGGATCACGTACAAATGCGCTGGTTGCTTTACAGGACTGACTTTAGATAGGGGGACTTTGGGAAAACTTACTTCAAATGCAGCTGCTGTATGTTGACTTTGTTTCGACACTGTTCTCCCCGTTTCCCTTTCCATCTTTCATCCCAGTGATGCCTTCCCATCTTCCGGCCAATTCCCGTCACAGTTCACTTCACCCAGTCTAATGTGATCGTATTCGTTGAACTATCTTTCTACGCCGTATAAAAGTTCTAACATGTAAGGAAAGACATATAGCTTATCATCTAAATTCAGCCTAAAATGAAAAATTGTCATTTTTCTTACTTTTGTTTTTTTTTTTTTAAGAGATATTCAATCGGCTAAGTACCTAAGGTACAAGGTGCATATATGTTTGTACACCATTTGTCTTTGTGTGACGTAGATTACTTTGACACCTACAAAACGGAGTTAGTGAAAATTTTAGCAAATAAATTAGATATCTATAATAATACTTTACTAAGCTGCTTTAAAAATGAAGAAGAACGGAAAAATAAAAATGAGGAATTTTTCATTTTCTGAACTGACATTAGACAAACTTAGAAAAAAAGAAAACCTAACTACTTAGGTAGTATTTGGCATTCATTTGGTTTTATGGAACATCTTTTATTTAGATGTTTGGCGAAGGTTGAATGTTTATTAAGAAAAGTATTCTTAGCGCCTAACATGGAATTAATTTTATGATTAACTACTACAGTTTCAAAACTTTGTTGTATCCTGTGAATATTTTTGCTCTTATATTTTCATGATCAGCCAGGTTGTTATTAAGGTAGGAAATGTATGTACAAGTACTTACAATTTTCATGGCGCACTGTATAATTAAAGATTTTTTAAATGATATCACACGCTGTAGATGAATCGTTGTGGTTTGTAATTGCGAGTTATTTTCTTCCGTTTCTTGTTATTGTAGATTAATCTTTAATTTTTTAATAATTAAAATATTCTGTTATAAACGGTTTGTAGAACTTTCGTTGTTTCTCGTTTGATAATAATTTATGTTACTATAAATATTTAGAATTAATCTGATATCAAATAACTGCGCACCATTTTATGTATTAGCTGTTGTAGAATCAATTAGCTGAATTAAATTGCATGAAATCAGTAGATACAGGAGGTTTGACGACATTTTTAAATTTTATCTTTTTCATTAATAAATACGTTTAGATAATTTATATCTTTAAATCAAATGAAATTAAAACATGTATATCTATAAATAAAAAAAGATAAAAAATACTATCATTATTTTACCCTGTAAGCTAAATATAATTTTCAACCATTAATTATAATTATAACTTTTAATTATATTAACTTATTTTACTATATACTAATA
>JAAAKQ030321163.1:16585-26591 GCA_010016005.3 Zanna intricata
AAGCTAAATATAATTTTCAACCATTAATTATAATTATAACTTTTAATTATATTAACTTATTTTACTATATACTAATAAATTTAGTATTTTACTAATACTAATATTTATTTTAATATATATATATATTTTTAGTATATACTAATAGATTTTTTATACGCTAACCATGCGTTTTGTAAACTTAATTTATAGACTATTTCCATTAAAGTGATAATTTTAATTTCAATTAACAGTTATTGAATTTAGTGTATTCTTTATTAAAAGTGGTAATTATGTATCTATACAACAAATAATAATTATTCGTTCTTTGGAATTTGAATTAAATGAAACGACTGTTTTGCCCTAAGGAATGTTCATTGTATTAAAATTTCAATTGATATGTTAATGGAAGTTTCTAATTTAAATTTTAAATGAATAAAATTCATGTCGCCGTTAATTAAACTTGTTTTTATTATTTATTTACTATGATATCTAATTAATTTTCATAATTAATGTTATATTTTTTCCATCACTTGATAAATACAGAAATGTAGTTATTAAATGCATAAATATGCATTAGAGACTGAAGAGATATCTCATATGATAATTTCCACTTTATTACCTATCGTAAATAAAATATTTAGTGTAATATATAAGGTTAAAAAAATTAGTTTTAATGTAATAAAATAATAGTTAAAGTAGACAGTTAGAAAAATAGATTTCTGCAAGTAATGAAAATGGGTAAAACACTTAGTCACTAATTATTCATATTTATAACACTCTAAGCAAAACAGAAAGTAAGTATAATTAGCATTTTAATTAATGTAAACATGAAATTATAAATAAGTATTAATTCTACTTAACACTAACCTTAGGAAAACTAAATTTACTGAAAACCGCAATCATTTTGTCAAATTTAGCTTGGTTCTGCTTAGAATCGTGAACACAATGGACTTATAACAATGTGTAGGGATTCAGTCCAGTCATGCATTACATTTTCTTGAACCAAAAAATGATTATTCTTAGTTATGTTTCATTTTACTTTATCAATTTTTCTTAAGTGTGTTCATTTGATGTCTGTAATATCTTACATTGTTTAAAAATACAAACAAGCAGCATTCTTTGAATTAGCTCAAGCTCTATTCTGTTGGGATTAACATTATCTACTATTCGGTAATCTGTATTTTTATAAGAATACCCAAAACGAAGATTTACCACTCCCTTAATATGTTATTCGGCCAACAGTAACCTTGCTGCTTTAAATGTTACGTACTTCTTTTATATTTTCCTTTTTTGTAATTTGACGTCTATTTTTAATTTTTATCTTAATTTTAACGATGTTAAGATATATTAAACAAATTTTCATACTGTCTTGGAAATTCAAAAGTAACTAAAAGACAATAAACTATTATTTCATTGAATATTAAATACAATTTATGTTTTATTAAAAAAAGAGATTTTGTTACTTTCTAGCTGTAAAGTATTACTGCGATAAAATGCATGGGAAAGAACAATTTTCAATAGTTACTATTTACCGTTTTGGAAAAGTTATAAAAAACAAATTTTACATTATTTTTTTTTTAATCGATTTTCCGAAGGAATACTAGTACTCTACCCCTATGGGGTCATCATAGTGGAGTATCGGACTCCGCAATAAGTTTTTCAAGATGTTATATGAGTACCTGTGCCATACCGACAGTTAACACATTGGTGTTAATTTTGATTTATTAATTTATTTTTAGTTGTTGTTATTTGCCTTACCTTCCACTCCTTATGCAACCCCTTTGCGTTCCAATCGTATTGCTCAAATTATTGACTTATTATCTCTAGATTTTTGGCACCATGTCTGGTCCGTATACAACGCCGCTGACCTTGCTTCGCGCGGCACCTCTGCATCTCAGCTTGTTTCATGTGACACTTGGTGGAATAGCCCCAAGTCTTTTCAAAACCCTTTATCAAGTTATTCTTTAATATTTCTAATAAGGAAATCGATATTCCTGTTCTCAATGAAATGACTCCCGTTGTCAATAAGGACTTTTCTCTAGTTACTACCTCGTCTCCTGTTGAATTTAAATCTGCCGTATTTATTGATCGATTTTCTTCGTTTGTGCGTTTGCAGCGCGTCATGTTTTTTGTATTGTTGTTTATGATTAAAGTTAAACGCTCGTCGTTCCAGTCTCGTTTGCTTAATCATCTCAATGATATTGCTCCGGCTAATATTCTTCCCATTGCTGATTGTCTCCAAGTTGTTGTTTTGCTTTTAGTGCATCTTGTTCAAATAGATTATTATTATTTTTCTATTCGCCTCAAAGAACTTCGACAAAATAAATTTTGTCCTTCACTTAAATCTCTTTCGCCATTTATTAATGACCACGGTATATTGCGCTTTGATGGTCGCTTGTCTAATTCGAACTTATCTTATGAATCGAAACACCCATTATTGCTTCTCAAGAACCCGCCTTTGTCTTCCTTAATCATTTCGCATTTTCATTTAGTTGGTCTTCTTTGTGGTCCACGTCACACTCAGGCTCTTGTATCTCAACAGTTTTAGGTTATTTCCGCTAGTTCTATTATTCGCTCAGGGCTCAACAAATGTTTGACTTGTGTTCGTTTTCGATCTTCTGACTTTCAGCCTCCAATGGCTAATTTGCCCTCTTCGAGAGTTACTGCTCTTCAACCGTTTTCTCATTCTTGTGTTAATTTTTCTGGTACAAGTCTTGTACAAGTCTTCTAATTTGCGTTCCTTTAAAACTTTGAAAGGGTACTTACGTATTTTTGTATGTTTCTCTACTAAAGCTGTTCACTTTGAGTTTGTCTCTGATTTGTCCTCTGAAGGATTTTTGTTGCGCTTTGTTGCATTGATTTTTTGTCTTACTCTGCCTTTTAGTTTTTTTTTGTTTTGCTCATGTTTGCTCTTAGCTCTTTATTGTGAATTTTTTTATTTGTCTTGTTAAGTTCGACTATGGTCTTCAATACACTAAGTACATTTTCTTTATTTTGTTACGGATTTTTTCTTTTGATTTGATCGAGAATTGTTTTGTGCTCCAACTTTTTGTTATTTGTGATTTTTTTTCGTTGGAGGCTCTTTTGTTGAGCTTTGCTCATATGGACACCTCAGATTCTCTCTTTTTTTTTGTGCTTTTGTAACTCACCTAGTGTCCCAACTCTTTTGTTGTTTCATTTTGAAGCCAGGTCCTGGGTGAACTCTGTTTTCACTCCTTGACATTTCTCGTTTAGCTTTTTTTGAACTTTCCACAAGGGTGAAGTTGTCTTCATGCCTTGGTTCTGAGGGTGTCTCTCTTATTTTTGTTCACGTCACGATCGCTCCTTTTTGTTGTTTGCCGCGCTCTTTTGTTGTGTACCTTTTGCATTTCGTTGACTGCTCTCGCTTGCTCGTTCTATTTGTGTTTGTAATTCCTTATTGTTGTGCTGGTTTGCCCCCAGTTGTTTTCCTCGCTATAGTGTGAACGCCATAAGTTTACTCACACTTTCTCATTGCGAAGATCCTTCTAGCATACATTTTACTGTGTTGTCTGGTATTCAAAATATCAGTTGTTATTCACTTTTAAATATGATTGATACAAATAAACCAGGTATCTGAAATCGATTGTATACAACTTTTTTATTATACAAAGGGCAGACGTTTTAAAAGCTTAAATATAACCTTTTTAACGGGTTTTGAAACAGTAGAATTTGTTTATTGTTAATATTTATCAAAACATATTTATTCTGTTATTGAATATTTTGATAGAAATCAAAAAAATTATAGCGAGAAAATCTTTGGCAGAGGGTAGATACGTGTAATTCAGTCGCTATCTAGCCACAGAGCGAGTAAAGTGTGCCCATTACAGTGCTTTCGGAAAAGTTTTATTATAAACGGTATTTCGTGCGTGATCGGGCTAATTTTATTTAATATGCTGCAATAGTACATAATTAACACTTGTACGAGTGCGGGTGACGATTACCTAAGTATTTATTAAGTTATAAACATTTCAGTGGGTAACCTCAAATATGCGGGAAGACCAAATTTTAATCTATTATAATATAACAAAACGCTGTTTTAGGGTTCTAGTTGTTAAGGTTCGCGCTAATTACATTAGAAGTGACGATTATTAAATCAAAAATTAGTATATTAGTTAGTTAATAGCAGTTTTTAGTGTATTGAAAATAGCCTACAACATATGGTGGAAGGCAAATTGTAAATGCCTATATTTAGTTTTATACGAGATATATTGTGTTTAGGAGATATTAAAACAATTAAATAAACTATTTAGAATATACTGTGTAGTGGGATATAAATTTAATGATAATTAAATCCGTAATAAGTGTTGAAAGACAAAGAAATTCGTAAAGACCACGTGGTCGAACAATTGTAGTAAAGTAATTACTTATAGATGATATAAGCATTTTGGTGTTATTTTATACTAATATTAAAATAATATGATGTGTGGAGGTGTGTATGGACTAGTAATTAAGGTTTCAAAGTGAAATATAAAGCCACGTGCTTTTTGGCTCAATAAGCGATATCCGGCAGCCATAGCAGGTATACCAACTGTGATTATTCAAATAATATGATTATACTCTTTGTTTAAGAAATTAAACTATTTAAATATGTCCAAGACGGCCGATTTAAATCACACTTGCGGGATTTAGAAAAATGTTTCTAAGTCCCACTGCTATAAAGCCTTAGTTTCCCTATTGCTAGAGCCTAGCGCCCCCGGGCCCAAAATGTTTTGGAGTACAGGCCAACCTCCCCCCGGAGTAACACCCCATACACCTGTGGGTGTATGGTGTAAGAAAAAACTGTGGTTTTTTCTTAGTTATCTCCCCCCCTGGAAAATTTCTATTTCTCGCCGAACCGTCGAAATTTTGTACACACAATTTAACCCCCCATCAATTTTTTTTTTCACTTACCCCTCCCACCTACCTAGCAATTGTTAGCCTATCTCATGGAAAGCAACATCGTGATAAAGATGAAACCCAAAAGTGATCCTGAAAGACCTGGCGGACTCGAAATGTAGCGTTCGACACTCTCGACAAAGGAAGAAGATGCATCACTGTGTAAAGAAGACAGACGAACGAAGAGGCGTTGTCGCCCGAGCGTCGTTCGAAGAGGAGCGACGGAGGTGCCTTAGTCACTTCTATCAGTGATCAGCAGCTTGGAGGAAGTATGTAGTAAATCTAAACCAAGGATGCAGATTCAGGAAATGGTGAATCCGGTGGCCAAATTGGCGAAAGAAGTAAGAGTCCATCAATATGAGCCCACAGACAGAACGGCGGAAGATTTCTGCGGCGTCAACATGGGCATGTAGACGGAGGATTTCAAGTAGATGGACGTGCTCGAGACCCTACAAGCGGAAATTTAACGGAGCTCAAAAAATTACTGGGATGGAAGTGGCCGGCAACGGGGTTCTCCAGTACAAAGGTAACTTGGTCTCTCAAAGGAAGTGAAAACAGGAGATACGCTTCTATTTGCCGATATACAAGAGGGAGGAAAGCGAAAAATGGCTAACTACGTGAGAACAGTAGCCAAGTATAAATTCTAAATTACCCACCGTCAGGTCGGGAATTGATCAGTGATTTTGTTTAGATAGGAACGATGCGAGAGAGTCTTTTTCGTTAGTTGTTATCTCTCTCCGAACGCGGTGTCTGATGAGTTTCTTCTTGACTTAGACTACTGGGAAAGAAAGCAGCGAGATGGCAAACCAGATGATGATAATAGCGGGGGATATTAATGCAAAACAGTGATAGGAGGGATGTGCCCTCCTCGAGATGCCTTTGGTTCGAGGAACTCAACGACGGGGAAATTCCAACGTTCCACAGAGGTGAATCTTTTTCGTATATTGATGTGAGCGAATGATTTGTATATTGCACGATATCGACTTTCCCGCAATTTTTTAACAATACTTTCACGGTCGCCAATTATAGTGAGAAGATGATTCATAAATAACCAACACGATATCAAACTTCCTCACAATAATTTATTTAACACAACAACAAACAAACAAACAATTACAACGCTTAACAAAATCTACATGAAACAATTTTAAACTTCGCGGAGCATAACGCCATCGGAACACATCACACGAATGAATCAACCCACGGATCCCTCGACCCACTTACATACCGTTAGCTGATGACTGGAAAACGCTAGAAAGTTCTATTTGCTTCTATTACAAATATCTTCATTATTTATAAATATAATTAATTTTAAACAATATAAATAATTACTTTAATTATAAAACAAAATTTTATCAACGTAAATTGCCAAATAAAAATTCATTCTTTAGTAAAAATAATAATTCAAACAAAGATACAACTTTACTGTTTCTAGTAGAATCTCGTACTTTCTAGAAAGTACGAAATCTGATTACACACGCAAACACTGAATTATTTAAATTCTATTAACATACAGATAAAATAATATTAACAAAATATTATTATTAAATATTATTAACATAAAAATTTAACAATGTTTATCATTTTAATTAGTTATAAATTTATTTTGTGGACTTCAATATATATGGGGAGTTATAATAATTTTTATAAAAACTTTCTCCTACAACAACATATATGTCACCTATGTGAAACAACGATGGAATAATAGGGTCATTGCATGGGAAATGTTGAAAGATGTGACACTCAGTGGCCATAGAGCCACAGCTTTTATGGTAGAGACTGGACCGGGTCGTTGTTATCAAGTAGAGCTTGAGGCCGGTGATGACTGAAACAGTCGGAAAATTTCAAAAGGTGGACTCAATTCTAACCAATTCGGGTTTAGAGCTGGTCGTTCTACAGAAGATGTTTGAGGGAAGGTTATGGGCACTAGCCGCCATAAGAAGTTGATTCCGGTGGTATTGTTTGCTGACATTAAGAATGTGTCCAATTCTTTGAGTTGACAAAGTATCAGTGAGGAATTGAGGAGGAGAGGGATCAGCCCGTACCTGAGACGACTGGTTCATGATTACCTCTCTGACAGGTCGTTGGCAGGCGATGATGCACAGGGAGAATTTGAAGTAAGAGTCACGGGACAGCGTCCTAGGAATCCGGTTTCCGGTGGGGGAGAAGAACGGAGGGGTAAGTTATGGAAGGAGGAAACAGAGTAGTCGTCCTGGTCAAGGACTGGATCGAGGAGAATGACCTCGAAATGGCGGTGGATTAGACTGCGTCGGTACTTATGGCAGGAATAAGGAGGTGGGACGCATCTCCTTAGAGTTGGAGGATAGGGAAATTCTATGAGGTTCTTTATCTGAGGTTCTCAAATACTTGGAGATATGTCTGGATAGGAGGAGGTCTCCTTTGAAGTCCATATCAAGCAGGCGGTATTGAAGGCTGAAAGGGTGGTTCAGCCCCCTTTCAAGGATTTTGCCTAACGCATGTAGCCCCAGCTATGAGAAAAGAAGATTGTACGGTCTTGTGGTGCATGCCGTCATCCTCTACTGTATCCCTGTTTGATCGAAAGGATTGACGGTAATGAAGGCGCGTACATTGTTGGTGAGGGTTCAATGTCGCTTAGCGTTGAGAGTTTGTCGTAGGTTCCGTACGGTATCAACTGAAGCGGCCAGACTTTTTGGAGGCGGCAATCCCTCCAGTGGTCTTCCTAGCTTATCAGGGAGTTAAGTGGAAGGAGAGTTTGGACAAAAAGCTGACGGAGGAGCGGTTAAAGAATAGATGGTAGGCCAGGTGGAAGTCTGCTACAACAGGAGCTTGGAACAGACGGTTGCTCCCGTTGATAAGACCATGGCTTGAGCATGGGTTCTGTGTGGTAGGGTATGAACTGTCCAAGTTCTTGACTAGACATAGGTGTTTCTGTTCGTACCTTAAGAGATTCATGCGAGTAGAATAGGGGGCCTTTGCACTTAATGTGGGTTGTTGACATTCTTGAGCACACTTTTTTCAAGTGTTCACATTGGGAACATCCAAGGAATTGTATAATTAGCATTTAGGGATGCTGAATGCTGATAACATTATGAAAATAATGCTCTAGTCAATAAGGAACTGGACTTTGATAGAAGGTATGAACCCGGGGATCATTAAGGGTAAGCTGGCGGACGAGTTGAAGGTAAGAGCCAATTTTCGGGGGTAGGTAGCGGGGCCTCAACGAGTCGTTGTCTGCCAATGGCTCTCGTGGGACACTGGAGCCTGCTGCTAAAATGCCAGCATTGGGGTAGCCTGCAGCGTGTTCATGCCTTGCGGTTAGGTCCAGTTCCTATGTGAGGAAGGGGGAGTGTTTTTATTCGGTGAGAGCCCGACACTGCAATCTGTGCAGGCGGCGGCTTTTTAGACCTTTTCCCTTCTTTCTACGCAAAAAAAAAAGAAAAAAAGGGTATTGTTCTTTAATGGAAAGAGAAAACAAAAAAGGATGTGTTCGTCTACAGCAGGGACCTTCAGCACCGCTTCTACGAAAGAAGCGATGGAGAAAAGAGAGCTTTAAAGATTTTGGTTGTTATTTAGCAGTATTATTCTCACAATTATGAGGATACCGAACACAGCAGGCGTCCGAGGAGCGGAGCCCCCTAGCTAGACCGGAAGGCTAGTAACAAACAAATAAATAATAATTATTATTAAATTTAATTCTGAAAATTGCTTGAGATTATTTTTTAAACAAATTAAATCTTTCGCTATTTTTATTCTATGACTGCTGGATAATTAAATTTATGAAAAACTATCAAAATTTAATGCATTCCTAACCAATTTAGAACATTCAGAATTTTCAAACCTAACATCATTTTCTTGGTTTTTTTTTTGTGCGGCGTTACAAGTTTTTAATAAACATTTAAAAATTTTATATATATATTAAGTATATATGATGTGTTGTAAGCATTTCTTATTAAATTATATTTGCGCGTGTGTTATAGAAAATTTTTAATCTAAGTTGATGCTTTAATAATTATCGATGGCAGCTGGCTTACTGTATTAAAATTTGAAATTCTTTTTACAGTGACAATCAGCAATGAAAATTACAATAAATATCAATATTTTAACAGAAAATAAAATGTAATTAATATAAAGATTCAGTATTTCGGTGATGAATAAAACGTTTTAAAACGCAATCTCTATTTAATAAAACTTGTACGGTTTGTCCTTAAAATGATGATATTTTTAAAGATTAAACTGTTTTATGTTTTAGGATCGTTTTTTATATTTGTATACTTAAATACCATTCATATTCAAACTCTATTACGCGTATCTATATGTGTAGGTGTGCGTTCGAGTATATGAACACACACAGGAATTGTATAAAATCAAGATATGGATACGGAAATACATTATAAAATCATAATATTAAATTACTTTAAAAGGTTGTAAACTTATAATGTTCCACTTATTCTTTTTTTATCGTTCTAAGAATAATATATATTTTGAACATTTTATGATGAAAAAGGGGTTTCAGCTAATCTGGCGTGATATTGCTGCCTACCCCCTTCTAAGGGGCTTATCTACGAAAAGTAGCTTAACCCTTTTTTCCTTTTCTTAGGGGGAGTTAGGATATCAATGCCAAAACATCCCTCTGTGCTCCTTTCTGACTCTTTTATCCTCCAACAAACACAAAGGATGGAAATGTACCTTGTATGTTATCAATCTAATATTCAATATTTTTTTCTTTTAAAAAGTGTTGTTAAATAGATTATTAAAACATTTATGTTATACAACAATTTTTTTGAGTTACCTCTAATATATTATCTTACACTGTAAACCTCAATAAAATTTAAAGTAAAAGTGTTATGTAAGTTTGGTGTAAATATCTAGATATACGAGGGTAAGTCAATATTTATCCGCAACTTAGTTATATTTTTGTTTATGTTGGTAGTAGTGTCGTTTTGCGTCGATGACGTATGCTTTGTTTATTTTTTGTTATGTCTATGCAAGTTTCATGCTGCTAGGTTAGTTTCGTTATCGCTGTCGTGCTGTTAATCATGGCGGCTCCGTTTTCTATTTGCACCAAAGTAGAGCAACGTTCAGTGATCCGTTTTTTGTGGTCGGAAGGCGTATCAGGGACCAAAATTCATCGAAGACTTTCGGTACAGTA
>JAAAKQ030321274.1:0-22991 GCA_010016005.3 Zanna intricata
ATATATGAGTATGAGCGTTAGACTAGGCAGGCAGTAATATGCTAGAGAGGCTGGTATAGTTGCGGTAGAACTGGCGGAAACTATCTTTATTGGGTTTTACATATCTCCCAATTGTGATTTGTTGGAATATGCAAGTTTTGTCGATCGCATATATGGCCTTGTGAGTAGTGCTAGTAAGAAGATGATTTTGATGGGGGACCTAAACTGTAAGGCGGTGGAGGCTGGTAGCCCATATACTAATAGACGCGGTGAGCTGGTGACTGACATGATGCACTCGACAGGTCATTACAGTATAAATGATAACACACCAACATTTGAGGCTAGGGTCACTCTTCGTTCCTCGACCTGACAATGTTTAGTCAGGAATGGGACTAAGAATTATGCGACTGGCGGGTATTAACTGATCCAACGGCCAGTGACCATTTCGGCACGATGCTGAAGATTGCTGGTACTTCCCCGCTGAATTCTGAGAGAGGACCGCCTCCCCGACTTTCCAGGAAGAAGTTGTCGCTCGTAATACCACGGAGAATTAGAGAGGTACCCAGAATAACCCTAGAACTACTGCAAGAGGCAAAAGGTAACGATGCAGGAGATAGCGCGAATCCCACATGTAGTTAGAGGACGCAGATCGGAATACTAGTGGACATCAAGAATCGCTAAGATGCGAAATGAGCTCCAAAGACTGAGGAGAGTTATGCAGAGACTAAGAAGTAGAGGACACGAGCACTGTGATCTTGCTTCCAGGAGGTATTCGGTGCATAGGAAAAAGCTTTAGGCTTCGAAATTAAGCGGACCAAGAGGCAGAGATGGAAGAAACTCTGTGCTGGCCTGAACAATGACCCGTGGGGGTGGGCGTATCAAATTGTGACCTACAGATTTGGCAGAAGGTTGTCCGCCTTCACGGTAGCGTAGATTTGCGAGCATGTCATCAGGTTATTCCCTTGCACGGATCAGCGTGAGGTTGAAGTAGAACGGGAAGAGATCTCTCACTTCTCAGTTAATGAGGTGCTATCGGCCATATCCAAGTTGGGTGAGAAAAGGAGTCCCGGGTCGGATGGAATTACTGCTGGTATACTAAAAGACTTTGCAAAACTGGCACCTTGAAAGAAAGATGGCAGATGTGGCCAATTTTTGAATGGAGAACGATCTTTTCCCCAGGTGCTGGAAGAAATCCTGACTCGTCCTCATTCCTAAGAGCAAGAACGGAGTGCTTACTGCTGGTGTTCGCCCACTATGCATGTCAAACATCATGGGAAAAGCCTTTGAGAGGTTATTTTGTGGTAGATTGATCGATGAGGTAAACTCAGGTGCTGGCATTCAACAAAACCAATTTGGTTTCTGGAGGGGACGCTCTACCTTGCAGGCTGTTAATAGGGTTGTCTAATGGGCTTTTGAAGTAAGGAGCGGCACCTGGAGGACCAGGCACATCCCGATGCTTGTGTAGCTCGACTTTGCCAATATGTTCGGGACTGTGGCCTGGGACGTCATTATGATCGCCCTCCGGAGAAAGGGAATTAGTTTCAGCATCAGATTAGGCAGTACCTCGCTGATCGCTGAATGAGCGCAGAGACCTTAGATGGCAGTCGGGCATTTGAAGTGCATGACGGAGTACCACAGGGGTCTGTGTTGTGTCACCTGTTGTGGATAATAGTGTTTGACGACCTGCTTGAGCTGCGATTGCCGGAAGGTATGGAGATCATAGCCTACGCCGATGATCTTGCGATACTAGTTCGTGGCAAGACAGAAATGGAATTGCAGGAAAAAGGCAGTGAGGCTCTTTATATCATTAACAACTGACTAAAAGAGGATGGTTTTCCCTCAAATTCAAATTCGAAATTTGCCAAACAAATTCGAATTCTTAGACTGGCACTTCTAAGACTTCTGCAGCTAGACCAACATGTACTGGCTGAGAGAGGCACAGTGAAGTATTTGGGTGTTATAATCGACAGGGCCTGTCGATTTACGGAACACGTTAGGCACGTCTGCGACAGGGTGGAGAGACCTGTTAAATCTCTTAACTATTAATGACTTCTTAGGTGGCCCCTCGAGCCTCTAAGAGGAGGATGTTTATGACTGCGGTTACCTTCATGTATATTATATGCAGCGCCTGTTTGGTGTGCTGCCGTCAACTACAACTACAGATGTAATACGAAAAGATTACAAAAAGTACACAGAAAATCATTGCTGAGAGTGATAACATGCATACCGAACAGTGCCCTATGAGGCGTGCTGTGTTCTCGCTGCAATTCCGCCTGTGGATCTGCTGCTCAGAGAACGCAAGCGGATATATGACGGTACGAACAAGAGGCAAAGTCGAGAACCTTTGAGAGCTGGAAAAATAGATGGCATACTGATGGAGTCGCTATGTAGACTAAATCGTTCATCGTAGATCTTAAAGGCTGGTGCCTTAGAAATCACAGAGAAATTACTTTCTACATAACCCAGCTCTTTACTGGACACGGTTGCTTTCAGACCTATCTCCATTGTATTGGAAAGAGAAACTCTTGCAACTGTATGTTTTGTCATGCTCAAGAAACGGCGGAGCACACCTTATTATATTCCCCAGATTGGCATGCTAACAGGGTCAATGCAGGCATCGACGGGCTTAGGCTAAAGGACGTTGTCCCATATATATTGTCATCTATCGACAATTGGAGAGCGGTTGATGGATTTGCCACAGCAGTTTTAAAACGGAAAGATGAAGAAGCCAGGAGAAGAGAACACTGATGTAGGTTCAGATTTGGGCGGGGAGGAGGGACAGCCCGCTGCTGAGTCGCCGAACGTCCCTGCTTGCAGGAATGGGCGGCGATGATGACGCATCGGGACTCCTGAACCTTATATCAGTAATAGTCTGCTTATGGGAAAGAATGGCCTAGAATAGGATTATGTCTCGTGTAACAGCATATTCACTTTTGAACTGTTAATTTTTACTGTGTCTATACCCGATAATTATGACTCTATGAACATGAAATATTTTTCATAAAAAATAAAATGCCTTGAAGAAACACGGTATTACAAAGTGAACTATTTGTGGCTAATTGTTAGGTTTAATTTTATAAAGTAGCTGCAATTTATAAGCACTAAGTTTTAATGGCTTGTGAACTACATCATAGTGTTTTTAGGGATGTTTAGTAGAAGAGGTCGATTTTGATTCTGAACCAATGCACACACTGTGATTTATCTTATGCAACTGCATGGTGCTGAAGACGGAGCTCATAACAGAAAAATGTTTAGTCTAACTTCTGTATTCATTTTTCTCAGGCCTAGCTGAGGAAAATAAATAATATCTTACTTGACGTTAGTACATCAAGTAAGACATCTGTGATAATTTTCAAAATGAAATCACAATATGTTTATCTATTAATTTGTTATTCCTTCACTTTAAGAAACTATTTTTGTTTATCTTCCTAACCAAAGAATACTATTAGGAGTCTGTGTTTCTATTTTTCTCCCAGTATTAGTATTTTCATTAATTTTAATGCTGTGTTGTTACTTTTTTTTATAATAAATTTACTTTTAATTTAATTGTAATTTTCTTGTTTGGGATGGTGATATTTAAATTCAATTAGGTAATTATGAAATTGTTTTATTAGTTTAATTCAATTTTAAAAAAGATGAAAAATATATAGATTTGTTTTAACCCATCCACATCCACACCCGCACGCGAGCGGACGCGCTGGCGCTCGCGCACCCACACACACACACACACACATATATTTGCTAGTATACGCTATCCACGAGCATCTCTGTCGCGGCTTCGCCCGTTCATTGTGTTTATTTGCGTTTCCCGTCGCGGTATATATATATATATATTTTAAACAATTTTTTTTTTTCAAGTAACTTGCAGGTGCAAGTTACTTCTGAAGTAGTCGCTTCGTACCTGTAACTCTTACAATGAGCCGCCACGCTGAACAATATCACACCCTTTAAAAAATCGAAATTAAAAAAAAAAACCGAAAATAGTTTTTAGATATTTATCTAAAGAGTATTGGCAAACTCAAATCGAGTAAATATCTCGTTTAGTGTAGTCGGAATTAGGAAAAATTTTCAATCGTTGTTCAACAGTTTTTTACGATTCTTCACCCCTTTCAAGTTTGAATTCTGAAAATCTCCAAATTGGTTTTTATAATTACACAAAAAATCAGGTTGATATCTTACCGATTAATTTTAAAAATAATAGTAAATATCACAGCTACTCAATTTTAACCCTTTAGATTCAAATTTTAAAGAATTCTTTCTTAGTGTGCAGTTGCGGTAAGAAGAAGGTGTATACAAATTTTCACCAATTTTTCTTCAGTGGATTTTGCTGGGCTTTGATTACGGCTGACTCACGGCATGTTGTTTTATATATATATAGATACATAATTATAAATAAACTTTATAATACTTTAAATCACACTATTTAAATATACATATTAAAAAGAAAAAAAGATAACAGTAATAACGAAAAAACTAAGTTAAAAGAGTATTATTAAATATTCTGTCTGTATTTATTACTATACCATATATGCCATTTCTGCAGGATTGAACATGTTTTCATGTATAATATTCAGTCTGTTTTCATCAAAAGAGAAAACTTGATAAATTATTCGTTAAAAGCATAATTAAAAAAAAAGAAATAATAATAATAATAATAATAATAAAAAATACTGTTGAGTCGTTTATTAAATGTAATGGATTAAATAACACGCGTGCGCACACACACATATATGCATTATTGAAATGCAAAATATAATTAGGTTTAGTATATAATAAAAGTATTAGATGGCTAAACTTAGAGTTTTGTAATCTAAGTAAATATAGATACACTCAGGAAATGTCTAATGTACCATACGTTGTACAATATGTTGGACATATATCTAGTAGTGTTAACACATTTCTGTAATAAATATTCATGTATTGAAATAACGTAACGTTAGATACCTGTGCATTCCACCTCATAGCAATATGTCATAATCCTATAATCTCCTCTTTATATGGCATTAGTTGTTAAATAGAGCATGTTGTTGGCTTTACCGATATATATGGTGTTTTAACTAATTGCCGATTAAAATATTTAATGAATTAATGAAAATATGAATGTTTTAAATGTATATATATTTATTTTCATTTAACATAAAAGAAAATATAAAACAAACATATGAATTTTATTTAAACAATCTGTTATTTATGATATAATAATTTAGGCTTATTATATTATCACCGTGCGCTGTTAGAACATTAATAATTGTGAACTCCAGGGACTGTAGGTCTTGTTATAACCACAAACAAATGTAGGCATGATATTCTTAGCTGTATGTAACACAAATACGTACTTAGCTAAATAATCTTACTTTCAAAGTTTAATAACAATCTATAGAGATTTGAAAACGGCGTATGTTAAAAATAATACAAGAGGTATATATACGCATATATTAGGTAAACAACTTCTACGTACTTTATAGTAATATATACGTAGTTGTGGTTATTAGTTTTAACTTTGTCTTGATAATCTTAATAAAACCAATTCAGTAGGAAAAATTTATTCTTCATTAAAATATCTTCTTTTTTTTTTTTAATTTATAACTAGATAAATTTTGTTTGAGACCCTTATAATATATTTAAAAATAAATTTTATAAAATTGAATTTGTTTGCAATAACGTTGTAGTTAAAAAAGATCGATAAAAAGAATGAGTAGATGTGAAAATATTGAAAGAAACTTCTTAACAAAAGTTATAAAAAAAATTTGTAATATGGGTTTTATATTAGACTTACTGTCAACTTTAAATAAACTTGAGATATAAGTTTTTTTTTTTAAGTTAAAATAGGAAATTAAAGTAGAATTCCCTCTCCGTAAATCATTACGCTAAAGATACGTATCATAACTGACTACTGGTAGCGCATCAACAGTCATTTGCAACAGTTTAGCCCTTTCCATCTACAGGGAGAAAATGGGCGTACACTTTGAAACATAACCCTAGCAAAGAGGTTACACAAAATATGCCATTTTTATTATTATATTACATAAAGACCTTTTTTCTTCTTTTCAGCCTCCCCCTGGTCGGACTTATAATTAAGTAATGCCCAACTCAAGGGGGTGTCCTTGCTTCTAGTGGGCCTCCTCGCCTACTGGCAGTCAGTCCACCGGGTCCGGATCTTTTTCTTGTTGCCTGTCTCTAAACATCAAGAGAGGGGGGGGCAGGCCCGGATATGCCATTCCCAGCTCCCGCCCCCGATGGACTGGTCTCGGTCTTGACTTGTTACCCACTCAAGTGGAGAGTACCCGGGGGCACTCCCCACCAGTTCGGGTCTTTTCTACCCCAAACGTTTTTTTTTAAAAAAAAAACAAGCATTTTCCCAGACCTTAATGTCCTCTACGACATAAATCTCCCTCTTCGTTCTTAATGATGCAGTGACAAAGTTATTGACTAATCTCCATCCTACCGACGATGTTAACATAAACTGGATTAAGATATCCGGCGTTAAACCATGTGTACCAGCTCTTACTCTTTCATTCTCAAAAGCAGGCACTCAAACAATTCCTGACCAGGAGAATCATTTGCACCTTGGCAAAGCACACTCACTCCGGTGAAATCCTCCTTCCAATTCTCTATAGATGCTGGTAAGAAATGCAATGGCCAGTAAAGCCCTGTGTTAGGCAACAGCTAAATTTTCCGTACTCTCGTTTGTACCATAAACCCAAATCCTTAATGAATCTCCTAGTCAATACGGCTTTTTCGCTCTCTCATCGCCTCGCTCTACATTATCTAATAAATGTTTCTCGCGCCTCAATCCTTTCTCCACCCTCCTACCTCTCTTCTCGTCTATCAATATGTCGATTGGCGGCCGACTTTCAAGAACACCTACCGCCTCTTAAGAGACTGTGCGGCAAGCAGAAACTATACCTAATAAGGACCTTCTATGAAAATTCTGAAGCCGGGATAAGCTAATTTTCTTTTGGATTGCACAGCTCGAAACTGGAGCAGCATACATGATGAGTGCTGTGACAGAGGATGTGATCAATCGCTTTTAGAAGCTCTTGAAGCCACTTGCGTCACCATCAATGCCCTCATTGTATTCACTGCTCTAGAACAGCATAATTCCAAACCCTTATCCATCATCCATTTATCAATACGCTCAAGCGCTTCATTTGCCTTCTGATTCACCTCCTTCTCCGTTTTTTCACTGACCAGGTCATCAGCATATGCTAAAGTCTCAACTCCGTCAGGCACATCCAGTCTCAAGACGTCGTCATAGCCAATCCCCCAAAGTAGCGGACCCAACACTGACCCTTGGGTCAGTTTTAAAACTATCGATTTTGGTTCCTACGTTTTTTCTGAATTTCTTTATTCACTTACAATCAGCTTCTACAATAAAGCTACAAGCAAGCCGTATGAGTGACCATCACGTGAAAGAGGACAACCCCATATAATCCTTAAATAATTAAAATATATATAAAACAATATGACATTTGATGAATATCGAGTCACCATTAGCATTAAAATAAAAAAATAACTAACAGCTTTAAATGCAGTAAACGAAACAGTAACTTTGAAAACAGCCAAGAAACAACAAACATGAACACCAGCCAATAAACCGGATCCTCATAACGGCCCATCAACAATATCAAGCACATGGAGCCGTTTTAGTCTCCTAACGTCCTCGCTGTTGTCTAGAAGATTCAATGTGAGATGATTAATATGCTTATCAAACCTGGACGCATATCTTGAAAATAGAATCCAACTTTCTCTCGAACGTATTATTAACAAAATTAATTATTATGATGCAATTGTTTGTTTGCTCTTCTGATCTTTAATACTTTGAAATTAATGTTCTTGTTATTTAAGCTGCATACCAATAAAATACTAACAATAATAACTGATACACATTTGAGCAGCCAGATGTTCACGAAAATATCCTATGAGAAGTTTTATTTTCAACTTTACATTTTTTTTTTTTCAATATTTAACATGGCACTGATGACAACTGTTATGATAAAAACACAACCTTGAAAGAAATGAATGAAATAAAATAGAACATACTATTATTCAATTAGTTATTATTAAAAAATGAACCAACCTTTCGAATAGCCAGAAGATTTGTAAAACAGACTTTTAAAAATTTATTTAACTCTCCTATTTTTATTTATTTAACGAAAGCATCTTCATGTAAAGTTTTAAGCCTTTTATCCAATTGTGTTTATTAGCAGTTAGTTTTGCAATGAAAAGTGGGAAAGAGGTAGTACATAAGGCCAAATATTGCTTTAAAAAAAAAGTTTACGTTAGTTTTTGTTTTATTAAAAAGGGATGATTTTGTATGTATAATCTTGATGTCTGTTGCAATGATACATATCCCCTTCTTTCAGGCATAAATTTAATATCTTATTGAAACTAATTTTGCGATTAACTTTGTGTGGTTTTCAGTTAGTTTGTTGGTCAGGATCATTTATTGAAAAAAGAACTGCATTAAGATTAGTGGAATAGATCACTATAAAAAAGCCGGAAAATAAAATAGTTTTATTATACTATGCATAGATTTTAGCGTTTAAATATAAGATAGTACGTCACATAAAATAAAATAATAAAACAATAACAATTATTAATAAATTTTTACTGCATAAATAACTAATTTTATGTTGATAGTTGGAGAAAAAATACGGTGCTTGGGAAGTGAAATAAAAAAATAGAACAATAATTCATTTATTAGATAGATTCTGACTGTGGCGAAATCGACTTATCTTCGAATCTACTTTTAATTTTCTCAATAAAATAGAAAATATGAACGAAACAGGTTGTACAATATGTTTGTTTTTGATAGCAAATCATGTGCCGGTTTTGAATGCATAATCAGTTCACGATAGAAATTAACATGTATTTCATTGAAACAATTAAAATACCTGAAATTGTACTCAGTTTTTTATAATGAAAAAATTTGATAAAGCTTAAATAAATTGTAATTAGTAACTACCGATTAACAAATTGTTAACATTAAATAGCGTATATCGGATATCTAATCAGTTTAATAATGTTACTATTACTCAATTTCCAGAGGGCATATCATAGAATTCTGCTATATTAACGGTAATAATGCTTTTATTATCGTATTCTGACCAAAAATAATACATTAAAAATTGGAATTGAAGTCAGTTATTTATTTATTTTTATTATTTTGAATCTTCAGTCATTCCATTAATTTGACGATATTCTCTATTTGTCTATATTTTATGATAATCTTCCAAGCTTATACTAATTATTAAAATATTTATTTATATACAATTTTTTTATTTTATTTTTTATACTTCGCTGACCCTATACCAAGATATCTTAATATACCTTGCGTCTAAAAAATATATCCGGTGTTACAAGAACGAATAAAGTTTTATTTTTCAGTAATCAATAGTGTTTTATGTGTATTCCTAAAGCGATAATGATACGATTTTAGTTTATACATTCTCCGTCAGATAGCAGCTGCGTTACTTTTGCACAAGCCGAAGTGTTCTGAGCTCGGACATCTGTACCATAAAATCGCCTCAAGAGAGATCACAATATATGTTATGGTTGGCAAAAAAAATTTAGAGGCTTTCGTACAAAGAGATCATATTCGAGCCTATGATAAAAATTATCAGAGTGAGAAAAGAATCCACTTTTCACTGTGAACCGTTTTTGGAAGCCGAAAGTGTTTTGAAAGGACACTCAACAGGTAGTTTTAACCAAGTTGAATAAACAAATCTAAAGACACTGTTCAGGACGTTGTTTGCAAGTGATTGCACTTCGTGATTATAAACCGAGCTACTCCGGTAAAATACTCCGGCTAACGATAAAGCGTTAAATTTGTAACGACCGTGTTATACTTTATTTTGGTTGATAGAAACAACTTGCAACGCGTTTTATCTTCTGATGAAACAACATTTCATGTATATGGAATCGTGAATCACGTGGATTATAGCTCTCAGAAAATCTACACGAATCGGTGATGTTCGACCGCAACTGTGCAATAGTAAATGTCAGGTGTGGTATAATGCATAATAGTGTTTTTGGGTTACTTTCTTCTTAAGCTCACTATTACTGTTACAGTGTTCTCATAATGTTAGGGAACTTTGTGTTTCCGCAGTTTCAAACACGGAGGGCCTTATTTTTCAATAGAATGAAGCTCCTCCACATCATGCGTAAATTGCAAGGACTACGCTCAATGAAGGATTCCCAGATGGTTCGATAAGAAGAGAAGCTTCCATTTATTATCCGCTGCAAAGTCCCGATTTGACTCCGATGGATTTATTCTTTCGGAGCTACTTAAAAGAGATAGTATATCATTTAAAAATTCAGTCATTCAACCACCTACATCTAAGAGTTACAGAAGTTTTACAAGCCATTCCTACAGGAATGCTCGCTAGAGTGTGTGATGTCTGCAGGGTAAACGGTGCTTGTATCGAGTTCCATTAAGAAGTAAAAAAAAAAAAAAAACTTTCATTTTATAAACTATGCATTTTTAATTCTAAATCTAATAAAGAAGATTTAATTTAAAACCGTGTGGAACTGTTTTTGGACACCCGGTACTGTATTACACACTACCTATTATTTTATCTCAACCTATCTTTTCTCCTAATTATCTTGAAACCTGTTGATTTCTAACTTCGTCAACTCAACTAATTTTCAACACTCTCCTGTACCCCAGTGGTAATTGAACAGTCTTTTATTTTATCTTTTTTAATTTCCATATTTTCCATGATTCACTCTAATTGCTTTAATCCAAACAAATAATAATAAGTTATAAAACCTCATATAATTACTATTATCATTAATTTTTTTTTACTATTATTGTAACTTGTAGATCTACATTTTTTTTTTTAACCGATGAGAGGGGAATACATATACGTACACCCCAAATAGCATGCCAAATGGGGCAGTGTCGGGTAAATGTTAAAAATGAGCGTATGTATGCTTGGAATACCGACTCAACCTAATCACCTCATCGATTTCACACTACTAGGAGGACAGGAACCGCTGTTAGGCAATACATGAGTCACCCCCGAGAGCCGTGGCAGCAGATTGTCCCATCCTACCTCACCACCATACGGAGGTTACACTTCCGGGTCCCCCTGTATAATTGGAGCATTCCGACCACCCAACTGGTCAGCCAAAATGCCCCTCAGCCCTTCTCGGCCCCATCCTATCTAGATCCGGACATCCTTTCGCATGTCCATCACCGCAACCCGTTCATCCTCTCACACTGAGGGTTTTCTCGTGCCGTCATCAGAGGCACCCCAACTCCCTCCCTCTTGCGGGTGGTTGAGCTAAGACGTTCTAGGCAGAGGGCTGCCTCCCCGGCCCTAATTTTTGCCAAGATTCGACCCTTAACTTTGCTCCCCTTTTATTTTTTCACTCACTCAGCCATCTCCCGTTTGCCAGAACTATATAGTCTTGTTGCTAGCCTCAGCCCATGTCAACTAGTCGGGTGACCACCGTGCCACCTCTCTTTCCTTGGTTCTTAAAATTCATGAGAGCAAGGAGGAGACCTCGCTCCATTTCCTCCTTCCCCGAAGCATGTATTCAACCAGAGTTTCATGGGAGGGCCATCCTAGCCCAAGGTTTACACTAGTAAATAGACTTCTTTTCTTTGTAAAAGCTTTTATACCTAGCCCTAGTCTACGTTTGAATTTTACCTTACTCCGTCCATTCTTTATAATATTAATTTTAAATTACCATCACTTTGTAACTTTTTGTGCGTTATGATTAAATATTATACAATATACGAATTCTTTTGTTCTTCCCTCCTCCATCACACTTCATTACTTTTGAAATAAAAATAAAACTAAGAACATAAACTGACGTCACCGTATTTATAAATTTCATGTAATTTAATAAACTTGTTATAATTTATTTTACGATAGAAGCAAAGAAAATTCCAAGAAATATTTTAGAAAAAGAATTGTTAATAATTGTATATTTTTATATGATTATTACCGAAGAAGCGTATGTAGAATTTTAAAAAACAAACTTCTGAATCCTAAATCAATTTGTAAAATCTGAAATGTTTGAAACTTACCCACTATGATGCGAAATAAAAATGAAGTTTGTTTGTTATTATATCCTTTAACTATTTTTTTTAAAATAATAATATTACAGTGTTTTCTTTATTTTAGGAATATTATTTTGTTTAGCTATTAATAAGTTACTTAAAAAAAAAATACAAAGATTTTATTGTATTATTTAAATATTTAAAAATATTTTCATGTTTAATTTAATAAGGGTATCGAGCTAAATTATAATATTACACTCCACTTTTAATTAGGTGTAAATATTATAAAAGTAAATGTTCCGAAAAGAGGTGATAGCCTTCTATAAATTAATCTAATTTTATTACGGTATAAAAACCTTTTTGTAAAAGAGTGTCCAAAACAGGAGGTTTCATTACATTAAACTAATAATTAAACCTATTTATTACAGTTTTATACAAGAAATTATTATATTTAACATAAAAAAGTTGCAATCTAATTAAAATTTGTCTCAATTGAAGTTTATTTAACCGTTACACAACTCATCAGTTCAATATAGGTTAATTCTAATTTAGTTTGTTAAGATGTATTTACCACTTGAATTAGTTTGTTTTTTTATATCAGTCACAATCTTCGTGACGGATTGGTATCTTCTTCCTCTTTTATCAGGAAAGTTCTGAGTACGAATCCCATCAGCCTCATATGTTTTATACCTAATAAATTGTATCTATGACTACAGTCAAGTGACTAATTAGGCAAAAGCCTGTTTATTTCTTTGAAAATAAGTAAATTATACATTTTCGAAATATTACTGTAACTATCAATTATTTTTATCTTCAATTTTTTTAACCGTCTTCAAAATGAAGAGATTCTCACATTACCCGCTTTTTTTAAACACACACATATATATATATATATACATATAGAAAATGACCTTCATCAACTGGATTGATTTCGTTGAGTTTCATCTTCTTCTTCTTATTAATGTTGTAAATTTTGATTTCGTTTTTTACTTCAGCAGAAAGAAGAAGTTTTCAATTCAATCATTGTGTTTTTGTTCTCTATTCTTACGTTCAATCCTTAACTTTTTATTAAATTACCGATTTCAATGACTATTTCTTTATTTTGCTGTGAAAGTAAATTTGGTAGTCTCGTTATAAGGTTTATCCACGTAACTCAAAAGGAAAATTTTGAAGAAATTACTATGGCTTTATATTT
Organism: Zanna intricata; assembly: GCA_010016005.3. NCBI lineage: Eukaryota > Metazoa > Arthropoda > Insecta > Hemiptera > Fulgoridae > Zanna > Zanna intricata. The sequence continues at coordinate 13,191 of JAAAKQ030321274.1, forward strand.
TGATTCCATCTACTAATTTTTTTAAACTTGGATTATTTATTGTTATACACTTAATCTCTTTATTTTTAATAATTTATTTTATCTCCAATATTGAAAATATTTATTTCTCTGATTTCAAATTTAAAAAAAAATATTTTTCAGCCTTGTTTCGGTCTATATATATATAACATTTACATTTCTGAAACTCTTCTTCATGTTCAGTTAATGTTGCTAACAAAGCATTTCTTAAAATTTAATTTTCTAAAATATCGGTAAAAAAATTTATTTGAATGAATGATAATTAAATAAACTTATTGTTCGCCAAACCTAAAAACATTGTGTTTTGCGAACTAATCTTTGTATATTTTACAGTAATTTTTCCAGTAAAATTTGATATAGATAAATTTATCAATCATTTTTATTCAATTAAGTCAAAAACCACATAAAACTTTAAAATTTACACCTTAGTTTAAGTTCTAAGCAATTCAGTATGGATCTATTTTATGTTCAGAGAAGAAATCATGACTAAATTATTCACAATCTATGATTCAGAAACGAAGCCTTTCAGAACCGAGTCCTGAAAGATCGTGTTTAATTAGTTCTTAATTTTATTCGGGAGGAAATGAGAATTTCTAGAAATTCACTTAAAGAAGTTTTGCTATATTTTTGTTACTTATGAATGGATTTGATTACATAAGATGTCATTTTCTTTGTCATAAAAGGCTTAACAATTTATGTATAACAAAATTTAAATAAACCAGCAGTTGCAAGGATATTAACAATATAATGTTTACATGAAATGGAAACATTATATTGGAAATGGATTGAGTGATCTGGTTCATTATCTTTATATAAGTCAATCTCTAGGTAGCCTATCATTATAAGAATTTTCTCGATTACCTATTCCTGAGTAATAAATTTTTATGTTAAAAATACAAAATGGCGGATAACCGGTAAACCAAGCGGTCTCGGACAAACACTGTTAAAATTTTTTTCTTTATTTCGATATGTTGTATCATACCCTAATTTCTTGAAACAGTTTTTATAAACTCCTTGTTTATACGAGTATATAAACTTAATTTTTTTCTTTATTTAGAACTAGTCTTGAGATTTTTAAGTAAAGTACTTATATTTCCGATCTATTAAGATTAGTAGATAAATCCGTTCTTTATTTGCATTTTGCGGGATGAGACAATTTATGTTACAAGAAAGGATTAAAAATACACACAATAATGAATGATTTTATTTTCAACTAAACATCTCTACCAATTAATTTATATTGTTGATAGTTGTAATATAATTTTGTTCGAAAATAGCTATTGAATTAATAGTTGGTCTTCTTTATGATCTACAGAGTTACAGTAGAGTAAGAAAAATGTGGTCAGATTCAGTTAGAGGAAATTGTTTGTTAAAGTTTTATTGGTCAGACAGCGAATTGTTTGATTTTTTTTTTTCTCTTCAAAAGTTCAGAAAATCTGCTCGTCTACCTTTCTTTGTTCTTTTTTTATCTTGCTCTTTCTTTTTCATTCATTTTATCTTACCTGTTTTTTCTTTATCAATCCCTTCCTTCGTTATCTTCTATCTTCTTTTCTTATACTGTACGTATTCCTCATCCTTATATAAGTTCCAACTAAATTTGGTACTAATAGTTGTAAGAGTAAGAGTACGGTATTTAGAGGGACTTCTGAATTATGTGCCCCTATCTGTTGTACTCTTCTTACCTAAACGTTCATTTAACTTATCAATTTGCTACAAAGTTTGTCTCTCTTCTCTTTAATGAAACATTCTTCCATTACATAGACTGCCTACTCTATTCTGTCAACTCCTTTCACGTCCTTTGTATCCTTTCTTATGTTAGTAAAAAGTTTGTGGTCCACTTATAAATAATAAAAAGCATTTAACAAACAATATTTATTTATTTATCTAATTAAAAAATAATTGTTGTTTTATGTCTAACATAACACTCAATTGTTAAAAGTCTTATTTTCATTTTCATAATAAACGTTTACAAGTAAAAACAAAAGTTCTTAAAACTTTTTTAAAATTTCGGGGCATATCAGCAGGGGTTATATTAATCATTATTCTTTGTATCAATTAAGTTTTATCAGCTATATCAACTAATAATATTTTTTTTATAATTATTACCAAAACTAGATGTAATGATTAAAATTTTCAGATTCAATTATTAAAAAAAGTTTTGATTTGGAGGGCTATCTTATCCTGCGAGAACAATTTAGTAAACTGTGTCTTTTAAGGAAGTGATCCTTAACAAAGAACTAATACATTTAAAGAGACAAATCTCTTTAAAAATATTGAAAAAAAAGTATAATCTTTACTTTTATAATTGTAATGAAAAGAAAGAATATAAGAAACAATAAAAATTGCTTCTTATTTTGGGTTGAGGGTATATTATAGATATCAAAACTACTTGAATTTTAATCGCTCTTAATCTTTCAAAGAAAAATAAAAAAAAGAGGTGGTAAATAAATTTTAAAAAAACATTCTAAAAATATTCAAATTTTTAAGCTTAAAAAATTTGCTTAAGTAAAATTTTCTCTAATTTAACACCATCTCCAACAAAGGCTAAAACAAAAATGTAATAATTTTCAAAAAACCCTTTCTGTGTTTATGGTTCAGGGTTTATAATTTTGGAAAAATACGTTTTTCTTTAGGTACCTCTATATTTTATATATATATATATACATATATACATATATTATATATATGTATATATATATATATATATATATATATATATACATTTAATGTTCCTTAGGAGAATTGTTCTTAGGAGTACGTAAGTGAAAGACTTACGTGAACAAATTTATTCTATTATTTGAATTATAAATTATCAGATATCGTTTTGTTTGTATCTGTATTTCCTATCATTTTTATCTAAAACTAATTAACATTCAGTAACTCATTAAGAAGTTATCGTACAAAACTTTGCAAAAATTGGTTAATTTAATATGAAGATATCAGTCAAAAAGACGTATAAAGCAAATAAATCATTCCCTGAATGAAATTTCCGATTTACATAACTAAACTATAAATATGGTGTAAATGTATGATAACCAAATCGCATGGTAATGTAATGTAATTAATTAGTAAAAGAAGGTGATTTAAATCAGAAACGAAAAAAATTAATTTTTTTTTTTGGCTTCCTCACTTCGTTTGGGACACATCTAAAACTAATTTATCTAAGGTGGATTAGATTATGAGAAGAAGCTTACCAGTCCTTTCAGAAAAATTTTGAGATAAGGAAACCATAAGGTCCGTATCCCCTTTAATAGTTGTGACCAAAAGTAAATGGTATCAATATCATATATACAGAAATTATCGTACCAAATTTAATCTTAATCGGTCCATCTGGTGTGGAAATCTCAAGTAAAAAAAACAACATACTCGTATATGTACATACGTCTGTATGCTACAAGCTTCCTTCCGGAATTTTTCGATATTATAATTGGGGTTTTGATCAGAGGGATAATGAAACATCAAAATTTCAGAAAACTCCGTTATGAAAAATCTGACCAGATTAGCATACTTTTTTCCTTACTTCGTAAACTACATAGGTGTGTAGTATAATTATCTAGCTGTGAGAAAGTAAAATGTTCATCTAAATTCACGGAATCTCGACGACCGTATCCTGACAAAAGTTAATATTTAATAACATTCCAGTGAAAAAAAAATCTACACTTTTTCCATGGCATTAATACCGAAGAGTTTAATTATGGAAATCAAGGTTTAAGAAATATAGTCTTTTCTTTCTTTATACTGTGTCTGGTACTAAATAAAAGTAAATAGTTAGTAATTCCATGACTTTCATTCGAGTAATATATGCTCATTTATTAATATAAACACTTTTTATTAGATTTTGATTTTGTATTATTATACGCATCAGAATTGAAAGAAATAATAATAAGAAAGTATGCTTAATTCAAAACAAGCAAATATTGTACAATTGTAATTTTTGAGAAATTTTTCAAAGGTATTAAGATACGTTTCTTAATTTCAAAATGTAATCATCTACCACTAAACTGTTCTCTTTTTATCCAAATATATTTTCACCTTTCAAATAACTGAGAAAAACTGATCTCACGTTTTTAAAATTAATTGAGTGTTTATTAAGAACTCGAAAATTGTATGTACCAATAAAAATTTATAACATTCTTTATTTAAAAAAAAACAGTGAACAACGAATTTCTAAATTTTTAAAACAAACGTTTTTGTAAAGTAATGTTAAAAAAAAGGGAGGATTTTTTTATTATGAAACAGCGTTTAGAGGTTCAAGCTCGCCGTGTTTAGACGTACAGTTTTTCATTGCCTTTCATTTTGTTTTGTGATTTACAATTCTTGTATCAAGGGTGTTGTGTTAGTGCACAAAAAATAGGAAAACTTTAATAAATAAAAAATAAATCGTCCGGATGATACGTTGTGGGGATTTGTCAAGTTGTGTAAAGAACAACGACGAAGTTCGATTACACAAGTCAAAGTGTTAGCAGTACATTACCAGTACAAAAAATATTATGAACTATATATATCTTGGCTGTATTAAACAGCTATGGTTGTTAGTCTGGTGGAAATTTGTAGGGTATAAAAATATTCCATGACTGACCGGGATTCGAACCCGGGAGCTCCGAACGAAATGCTGAGTCGCTATTCAGCTACTGAGGTCAGCATAATTTAATCTGCTATATTTTATGTATTCATGTAAGTCTTAGTTAAAGATAATAACAACTAAAATTATTCATTTTTAGTAAACTAGACTAAAAAAATTTAGTTAATGAAATTTTTTTTAAGTAAAAAAATTTCTAGTTTCTAGTCATTGTTTTCGTTAAAATAAGTGTTTAATAAGAAGTTAAACTTTGAAAATTTGAAAGTACATTAAATTTCATAATCTTAACTGTTTTAAATAACCACCGGGTTGGTCTAGTCATCGCAAATCAGCTGATTCGAAGTTGAAAGTTCTAAGGTTGAGATCCTTGTAAAGACAATTTTTTTATATGGATTTGAATAATAGATCGTGGATACTGGTGTTCTTTGGTGGTTGGGTTACAATTAACCACACATCTCAGGATTGGTCACTCTCTCTGTTTATCCTCCGGAACCACTTTAAAGTATGAATGAGGATGATAAGTATGAATGTAAATGAATTGTAGTCTTGTACAGTGTCAGATCGGCCTGAACTGTTTTAAATACCCTGACATAAATCTACGGTCGGTCAAAGAAATGACAGATCAAGAACAACAAACTTTATTGATCCATCAAGTTACAATATATCAACCAAGTCAATTTGACTAAAATGCAGTTAGTATTCAGCATTACAAATTATTACATAATTCCATATTTATTTATTCCTTCATAATTTCTTCTCTCTTTTTAATTTTGACTGTTTGAAAAGTAAAATATTTTAACACATATCAGTTAAAATAATATTTATTTGAGCTCGTAAAATAAAGAGAAACTAAGTATAAAAAATATTTTCCAAAATTGTTTATGTTCTGGGATATTTTTCTTTCTTTGGGAAGTGATGAGGTAATGTAATATATGATGGAAATAAAAATAATAAGCCGGGTATGAGTGACAGTTTTGAGTGGAGAAATACGCATTCGGATCTTAGAGCACAAGGTAGTAATTTAAAATAAAGACCAGGACGTTTTTTCTTATTTTTTTATGCTTTACTTCTCTACGAATTAAATTTATTTCTAGTGATATTCCATCCACGTCTCTTGTATGTGAACTATTGACTACTGAGCTAGCGAAGCCGAATGACATCCAATGAACCGACTTAGTCATCCGGGTATTATTTTATAACCATCACTCACTCTCTTTTAAAATGCCGGGGAGAAATTTCTCTCACATTCTCTCATTTATGCGTTTTTTCCTTCTCCCTTCGTCAGTTTTCCTCTCTTTCTCTTAAACAATTCCCCTCCTAACCATTTTTGTTCTACGTCTTTTCTCTTATCATTCTACTTTATACCATGAAGATTCTCCCCTTTTAACTTTTATACCGTTCAAATTTCCCATCCTTCTATTATCGACGTTCATCCGCTTTAATCGGCTTGAACTGATAGCTAATTATACGTTCAAAACACGCAGAGGTAATTTTAAAATGAAAAAAAAGAGAAGGTTCTGTACAGTACAGTAAAAAAAATCCTTCATTGGATAATAACGATTTAAAATATAAGAATAAAAGGTTGTATTGAATTTACATCTAGAATTATCTTTCTATATATATTTAAAAAATAAAATAAAATCATTATTTTTTATGTTCTAAAATTTTTATTAAAAAAAAATATTATTCATAAATTAGTTTAATCTTTTAAAATAATTTAAAATCCAAGATCATTGATGTTTTGAAATGATTTTACAAATTAGTAATCTTACCCATATAAGTTTAGGTTAACGCCCAATGCATCCTACATTTTATGAAAAAAAAATTACAATACCATTTTAAATAAAAATAAACTTCTTCATTTGTATAAAGTTTACACACATTAGCTTTTAATTATATTATTATTTTTTTAATTAGTAAAAATTGTTTGGGATCAATATTCTACTGAATAAATTCTCCTTAAAGTTTTTTCTTTATTGTCTATAGTTTTTGTTTTGTTTTTCCATTGTTTAATATGCAAGCAAATCATTTTGCCCTCAAATATTTTTTAACTCGTAAATAAATTAGTAAAGTCATATAGTTTTTTTACGTAAATAAGATTTTGCTGTTACTTGCAATTACAGTAATAGATACAATTTTTGATTGAAATTAATCAATAATAATAAATTAATAATCAATAATTTGGTTTCATTGTGATCCTAATGTAACGTTTTATCTTGAATTCAAAAATGCAATCAGAATTTTTCCATCACCCTTAGTTTTTATTTAACAAGATTTCTTAAATATTACTTTAGCGAAATTTGACGTATTCTTTTATGAAAAGAATACTTTAAATGATTGCTATCAGAGGTTGGGGTACAAACGTAACATTATGACAGAAAATCTATGTAGGAATGATTATCGATTCACTGTACCGTAAGTTCTGATATATCAATAAAAAGCAATATTTTGCATTATTCTGTTGTCACTCCAGTATTGTTTAAATGCTCGCTGTTTTTACACGTACTGCGATTTCATCCTGTTTTATGATTTACAATTACTGTGTCAAGGGTATTGTGTTTGTATAAATATCTCAAAGAAATATTTCGGATAACGTCTGATACGTGTGTGAGGATTTGTCAAGTTGTGTAAAGAACAACGACGAAGTTTGATTCCACTAATCAAAGTGTTAGTAGTACATTACCAGTACAAAAAATATTATGAACTATGTATATCTTGGCTGTATCAACAGCTATAGTCGTTGACTAACGACTGGTGGAAGTATGTAGCGTATAAAAATATTTCATGCCTGAATCGTATTCGAACGCGGGAGCTCCGCACGAAGCGCTGAGACGCTACCTATTCAACTACTGAGGTCAACATAATTTAATCTGCTATGTTTCATGTATTCATGTAAGTGTTAGTTAAAGATAGTAACAAATAAAATTATTCTTTTTTAGTTTAATAGACTAAAAAAATTTAGTTAATGAAATTTTGTTATAGTAAAAAAAAAAATTAGTTTTCTAGTTTTTATCCAGTGTTTTCATTAAAATAAGTGTTTAATAAGAGGTTAAACTTTTGTAAATTTGCAAGTATGTTACATTTCATAATCGTAACTGTTTTAAATAACCGGGTTGGTCTAGTCATCGCAAATCAACTGATTTGAATTTAAAAGTTCTGAGGTTTAGATCCTTGTAAAGACAATTTCTTTGTATGAATTTGAAAAATAGTTCGTGGATACCGGTGCTCTTTGGTGGTTGAATTTCAATTAACTACTCGTCTCAGGAATGGTCCTCTCTCTCTCTTTTCTGTTTACCCCTCGGAACCAGTTAAAAGAATGAATGGGGATGATTAGTATGACTGTAAATGAATTGTATTCTTGTACAGTATCAGTTCGATCTGTACTGTTTTAAATAGAGCTTTTACTAATACAAGGGTGTTGTGTTAGAATAAATATCTCAAGGAAATAGTCCGGATAACTTTTGTTACGTGTGTGGGGATTTGTCAAGTTGTGTAATGAATAACGACAAAGATTGATTTCGCTAGTTAAAAAGTTTTTTGAACTATTTTGGCTACTGAGACGGGCTCAAGAAAAGAACGTAAACTCTTACATCTGCTGTTTGACCTGAGAGAAAGTCTGACAGTCTGGGCTGTAAGTAATCGGTTCACGAGTTTTGCCATACCGATTATGAGGCATGACCACAAGACCTTTTGTAGAACTGTTATTTCTATATTAAAAAAATAAAAGGAATAAGCAGGAAATGTAAACATTCAAAACAATACCTTAATTTCCGATGTGCTGTAATACTAATGTCTCATGTGGTAGTGGTTTACATTTATCGCATCATCTTCCAATACATCGAACTTTAGAAGATTAGTCGAGATATGAGTCAGCCACTGAAATGTAATATAAAGCTCTTCCCATGAATCTCATCATATTAAAGATGAATTAAACGACCTTGTTTGAGATTCGAACTTGAAGAAACAAGCCGAGCTTTTTTTATTTAAGCCGAAAGGTTGGAATTTTTTCCGTACTGACATTAAAATATGTTACTTTCGTAATCAGGATGAATTTCTATAATGAATTCTTCTATAAAATATTTAGTGTACTGGAACAATAGTTGTGATGTCATGGATGCATTTCATCATAAACATAAATCTAAAGACTAAAAAATGTCCAATGGTTCTTCAAAAACTACATTTAAGGCTTCCTTTTAGCACAAGAATTAATCAACCTCCCCCCTTTTTTTTGTTTCTACAAATCCTGTTAAAAAAAAATTCGTTGCAGGTGTCGTTGGCCTATATGTTACGATTAAAAATTGATTGTGTTATTAATGGGTTTGGAGATTGGCTAATTTAAAATTTTGTTTCGTTCTGTGCGAATAAGAGATCAGTTACAAAATAAATCATTGTATCAGGAAGGAATGTCTAAAGCGTAAAGGACTTACGCCTGGGTAGAAGAAAAGGTGGTAAACCCCTCTCCTTTGTAAACTCGGAAATGATTTTTCTACTTCCACTTCATATACGGATTACGGTTTTTCATTAGATTTTACTAAGGTAATCGATAAAAACTGTGTTGGATTTAATTTTTTGAAAGAAAATTTTCTGCGGGTTAGAGAAGCTAAAACCAATGAATGGATTTTTTAGGTTCGCCAAATAAGAACATAGATTTGACATGGACAATTCGATGAGCTGTTAAGCCGAGTTGAAAAGTTACCGTGGAGACCATTTAAATGTTAAATTTTTTTTTGTCAAAAATTGGACATTTTAAAACCAGCTTAATTCAAAAATACAAAAAAAAAAGTTTTGAAACTTTTCAGAAGAGGTATTTTGACCTAAATTTTTAGTAATATATCACAACAGACTTGACATTAATTCTTTAACAGTGGCTTAAAAATATCTTTATATTAGGGACTGACGGAATTAAAGTTTAGACAAAATTAAAAAGAGGGTAAGTTAATGTTCGCGATTTTAAATTTTTTCTTTCTGGATATTGGACATAGAAAATTAATATTTAGTACAAAGAAAGTAGTTATTGATTTATTTAAAATCACAGTGTTTTAAGTTAATTGGATTTAGTGTGGGGGCAAATGGACATCACGGTGCCCATTTTTCTTTTTTTTTAATTTACTTATATTCATTTTATAAATATATATATATAAATCATGATTTAAAGTATTATAAAGTATATTTATAATTATGTATCTATATATATATAAAACAAC